>JAVYIG010012701.1:0-51893 GCA_035222895.1 Strongylocentrotus droebachiensis
CAGAATACTGCCCCAGATCACAGTGAATATCAGGAGTAGAACAATTGGCCAGTTCACGGTTGAAGTCTGAGCATGAGCAGATACAGGTCAATCCAGAACAAATTTTGAAATACAGTAATACACAGAGATGAAATACAGTAATACACAGAGATGAAATACTGGATACGTGCTCATGAAAGTAATGTAATCATTATTTATTCATGAACATTCAGTGCACTCCATGATACACAGGTGGAAGTATTCTTTGAAAAGGGGAAACAAAGGCTTTTTATATAGCACCTCCTTCGGCCGCTGTAGGAGTGATTATTTCAAAATGTACAAAGTGGGACCTCTTCATGTTTTGAAGATCTGTAGATATTCAGGGTCATTGCAGTAATGTGCTACCTGTGATCGTGAACTGGTCTATTGACATGTTTGTTGTTGTGAGAAGTTGCTGTTTATTTTTTGTGATGTTTTACCATGTCATATCTGAACGAGCCCTAAACAGCAATTTATCAGGAGGAGAAGAGTTGCTAACAAGTGCGCAGTAAGTGGCACTACTAACACTAGTAACAGCTTTAACAGAAAAAAATTAACTTAAACTTGTCTTGATATCACAACTGAAGTGAAAAAACAAACCGAGTCTTTGAAAGTTTGACTTTGTTTGAGTTTGAGTTGGTGAAATGATACAGGTTTACTCAACTCTTTACTTATCTTTTAAGTTCTAGTCTACATCTTTCTGAAGTGAAAATATAAATTATAATAATTAAGAGACAGAGCTAGATTCATGCCTGCATTTATCATCTAAATAAAGAAAAGACCTGAGTACAAATAAAATCTTAAAACGTTTTTCCCTTACCCAACGCAAGGAGCATCTGTTGAATACAGTTCCATGTTTGTATCGGCAAGAAGAACGGCTTTCATTCCACGTTTGCAGATGCACGAGTCGCAGAATCGACAAACCAGTTGGACGACAGGTTTCTTCTTAAAACTAGAATGCATTTTGTAGTGATTCTTCTGGGTAAAATTTCGTCAGTATATCGGCTAGAATTGCACAAGGTTACACCTTTTTTATGCAGTGTCTTTCCAGACTTCAACGGGACGGCGCCGGGTAGAAGCGTAGTTAGTGCACGAAGACGATCGAGATTCGAATGTCCGTTGTACAGCTGGCCACGCACGCTGTCAGGTGATTTAAATGCCCAAAACAAAAACAAATCTGCGAACGTGCGTACGTACGTGCGCGTTACGTGACACGTACCAGACATGTACACGTAATCACACGGTACGAGCGTACAGCGTGCGCGCCGTACAAATTTATCTTCGTAGAACTTCGAGACAAATTTTGTGGCGGATTGTGGGCTGGGACGCACCATGGCATACACCCTTTTCATGTTTTACAACTGAATATGTGACCTGTCCTTTGGTATACGGTACTTACTCGAAAATGTCCCTGCCTAAACTGAATGTCTGTGCTTATACCAAAAGCTACAGGCCTATCTGTTGTTGTATGTGTGTGTTTCTTTTCTCTTTTTTTTTTGGGGGGGGGGGGGGTGGGTTCTCACTGCTATATAACTTGGCACCAATTGTTGTTTTTCCAGATGTTTTGTTTTGATCTGTTTTTACATACAGGATCTGCTCTGATGAAAACATTTCTGTATACGGATCCAAATATCTGGGTAGTGTAACAATAAAGCGACGATCCAGATGCTTAGTCAGAGGGAGGCAGGGGCGGCCGAGCGACTTCCTGAAGGGGGACACCAACAAAAAAGGGCACTTTCTAGAGAAAAAAGGGCACCTACAAAGGGCACCTACAAAGCGAAAACATACAACAAAAAAAAGAAAAGACATTGGTATATAATACCCCTACATTGCAATTACATTATCAGGGATGATTTCAATATTTGTTTCGTTTTATACATCATTATAAAAGATATTGCTTAAGCTAGTAGTTAAGCATCATACTTTTTTTTTAATTAAAAAAAAATAAATAAAAAAATATTGCTTCAAATCAAAGATATTTACAAAAGCTGTTCATTATAACATCCGATCTGCATAACAAATACAATACAATATACAATTCAAAGAAAACAAATGATCATGTAAGAGAATTAATTAGATATCAAATATCAAATCAAATTAAATTAGAGGTCTCCACTTTTGTTTGTGTGTATTCTGTTTTCCTTTTCTGAATGCAATTATATATTCTACTTGTTGAAGAAAATCTAGTTCTTTTGTAAAATGTAAAAATTAAAAAAAACAAATCTTCATACTTTGTTTTATAAATGAAATATTTTGCATAAATTATAATTGTATTTATAAGATGGTGAGTTTTTTCGCCAAAACCAAAACAAATATCTAGGTATGAAAATGTTTGAGTGTATACATTTTTTCTTAATAACCAAGCATTTATATCAGACCAAAATTGTTGAATTTTAGAACATGTACAAAACAAATGCAATAAACTTTGTGGTTCTTTTTTACAGAAATTACAGACTGGAGAGTTGTGTATGTCGATTTTATACAAATAATCATTCGTCGCCAAACGACGGTGGATGAATTTAAATTGAAATACACGAATCTTTGTGTCTAGCGTTACCCAATATAATTTCAAATCTATTCTGCCTTAAGTCTCTCAAATTTACATTCAAATCATATGACAATTTTTCACACTGATTCGTATTCAAAAAATTTAAACAAAATGTTTCATAACAGGGTTTGGTTACTTTTTTAAATCTAATAAATTTTATATATCCATCTTCTTCTCGTTCTTGTTCTAAATCACGTATTTTCAATATTCTTTTCCATTCTTTTTTCATACAAAATAGCAATGCAAAATATTCTAAATAACATCCTTGATTCAACTGTAAAATTTCCTGTAACTCCAAAAAAGTTTTAAATGATCCATCTATTTTTATTATATCTTTTACAAACAAAATTCCTTTATTAAACCAGTTTTTATACATAATTATTTTTCCATCTATTTTGCAGTTTAATGTTATGGTCTGAAATTCATTTGCGAGCGATCGAAGCGAGCGAGGAAACTTTTTAAAGATTTGTGAGGTGTCAGTGCGAAAAATTACATATTATAAAGAGGAAAAAACCCAATCCTGATTGGGTTATATACACATATTCATAACGGAAGACTGAAAAGACCTTTGATAAGTAACATGATTATAATAAATGCGAGCTAGCGCAGCGAGCCAGCTTTGAGGGAAATGGCTCTTAGTCTCTGTAAATCAGGGGCACATTTAATGGTGAGAGAAAATGGGGACGCTTATCGAAAGGGATAAGACACTCAGAAAAGAAAAAGAGCACGTGTAAAGTACAAAGAGTAACTAGCAGAGGTGAAAATTAGGCTATCCTTACACCTGAAAAGAGGCACTCACTAGAGATGAAAAAAGGCACTCACCAGAGATGAAAAAAAAAGGCACTTAGGAGAATAGGAAATGGGCATTCGTCGACGGAAAAGGGGCACCCATCAGATTTTGCTAGGGGCATTTGTAGGAGGTGAAAAGGGGTCATTAATGAAAGTATCGCACCTGAAAAGGGACTAAATATATGAAAAAGGCCACTTATGAAAATGAAAAAGGACACTTATAATAAAGGAAAAAGAGCATTTATTAAAAAGGAAAAGGACACTAACTTGTCAAAGTAAAAGGTGCGCTTATCTGAGTTAAAAAGGATAGTATTTGAAAGAGGAAGGGTCAATTTTTACAAAGGAAAATGGGCACTTGTCAAAGTAAAAGGGGCACCTCTCAAATTTTACACAGGGGCAATTATCGGAGGTATAGGGTCACTTATCTGAAGTTTAAAGGAGTAAATTCTCGTACCTGATTAGGGTCATTTACCAAAGATGAAAAGGGGTTCTTATGAGAATTAAAAGGGACACTTTTCTTTGGTGAAAAAGGGGCATTTATGAGAAGGAGAAGAAGCTCTCTTTTTAAATAGGGGTACTTATCATAAAGAAAAGGGGCACATGTAAAAATGAAAGGTCTGTTCACTTCTTACAAAGGAAAATGGGCACTTGTCAAAGTAAAAGAGGTACCTCTCAGATTTGAATAGGGCAATTATCAGACTGAGGTGAAGGGGACACTTATCAAAAGGTAAAAGTGGCACTTCTCATACCTGAAAATGGGCACTTGCTAGAGATTAAAAAGGGCACTTATCAGAATGGAAAAAGGGCACTTATTGCAACGGAAGTTGGGAAATTGGCAAAGAAAAAGAGGAACGTGTCAAAATAAAAAGGGCGCTTATCAGAGGCGAAAAGGCGAAGGGGCAATTTTACAAAGTAATAGGGGCACTTGTCGAAGGATAAGGGGCTCTTTTCTTATGTTAAAAGGGGCACTTCTTTTAAATTTAAAATGGGCACTTTTCTTATGTAAGAAAGGGAGCTTTTGGGGTACTTGAAAAAGTGGGGGCACTTTCATTTGTTGTGTGTGTCGTGGACGTGCATCATCTCCTTTAAATGGTGTAACAGATTGAGTTTATTTAAAAAAAAAACCTTGGGCATTGTCTTTGCTGACAAGAGATGATGTGTCCGTTGGTGATAGTAGACAGTGGTAGATCCAGGGGGCGGAGGGCCCGGGTCTACTCCCCTGGAGGAAAAAAGGTAAAAACACGTTAATTTTACCTTTATTTGGAAACGGGCCCCATCCACTGATGCTCAAGTGGGGGGGGGGGGAGGGGGGGGGGAGGAGGAGTTATTTTTAATATGCATTTTATATACCTAAGTATATAGCTATTTTGAAATATTCATTTAAAGAAATTCAATATAATATCTGTAAAGCGCTTTGAGAGGGCTTTCGGTCTTGAAAAGCGCTATATAAGAACTAGCTATTATTATTATTATTATTAATTATAATATAATTGATATATGCCGTTCGATCAGCGCAAAAACATAGGCCTACATCAGTGATCTCAAGGTTAAACAAAACGCTATTAAACCACGCCCTGGCCCTGCAAAGGTCTGCCACTCTTACGAAGGGCTAGTACTATAACAGGCCTGTCTATTATTTGCAATATACTGTACCATTATACTTTTACTTATTCAGATGCCCAGTCGAGGTCTCGGAGAGATGTTAATTGTTTAACTAAAAGTGTAATAATAGCGCATGAAGTTCAATTAAAATTGTTTAAACTACACTGAATATGCAGTATCTAACGTATAATTGTTCAAAGTAAAACAATTAAATCGCTTGATATGCGTCCTGATTCCAAATTAAAATGTGATATTCATATTAACGAAATGTGTAGGGAAATAAAGAAGTAGGGCTCTCTGTTTGTCTTCGGCATTGTATAACTCAATTTTGTTTGTATTTTTTGTCATACTAGGGTGATTTGGAAATAAATACTATATTTACAAAGTAATTGTGCATTAATACCTAGAAGTTGCTTTTCTTCTTTCTCTTAAATTTGTTTTTAAATAGGCCAACAAATACTTCTATCGTCGTTTGCAAATTGCTCTTACCATTGTATTTGGAACCGAAATGCACAAGGTTTGATCATTGGTGTCAATAAAAATGTGAAAGACCAAACAATAATTATAGCATTCTGTGCACTCTCTTGAAATCGAGTTACTAAAATTGTACATTATGATTAGCCATATGAAGAATTCAACTGCAATGACATTTCAGAATTTGTATCAATATGTCTATATCTTCCGCTCAACACGAAAAAGGAGAGAATTTTCGAGGGGTAATAGAGATGCGAAAATGGGTGCATTATCACACCCGTCTTTGAATGAAGGTACGCCATCACTCACTCAATCTATTATTGCTCGGCTTATATTCCGCAATCGCTGCATGCATAATGTGCACAAGTAGGCCACTCGTTTATCCACACACTTGCAAATGTGCGCTGTGTGTTGGTATTGACCCCGGAAGTAAGTTAAAAACTTTGCGAGAATCTATCACTGCAAGATGGCGACAATGCCGTTGTGCTCGTGATACCAGTCGAAGTTGGAGTAACTTTCATCAATTTATTCTGGTTGTTGTTGAAACAAAGCATTTTCATTCCAGAAATTTATTGGAATATTATTTGTCAACATGGCATCGGACAAGAAGCAGGAGCGGCAGATACAACAGGAGCTGGAAACGAGGATAAAAGGTGAACCATAATAATGCGACATTAATTTTGAGCTACCAAGTCACGACATAACGGTCTGTCTATTGACTATTTGGCTCAAGAGCGCGAGCGCTGCGGTGGAGGGTTTCTCTCTTCGGCCGAGCCAAGCGTTCAGCGGCCGGTCGGCTGGTCAGAGAGCTGAAGCCACTGACCAAGCCAAGCAAGCGCAATACACAATGAAGTCCATGCATGAATTATTATTATAGTGTCTTGTAAGATGAGCTTAGAAAAATATGTGTTATGCATGGACACTGTGATGTGAATTGTGAGAGAGTTGTCCACAGGCCAGGGGCTGTGTGTTGTCTGTTTGATGTTCCATTATTTTTATTATTTTAGCCACTGGTATCTCTATCAATGTTCGCGCAATTTCCCAAATTCATCTTGGCAGCTGTTGATTGTATCCCTAAGATAACAAAAGTCAAAACCTATCACATCTCACGGTTCTCACTAACTCCAGGGAGCTCCGATGCCGATTGCGTCGGAGCTCCAGAGCCCGTTTTTGAAAACGATTCAAACAGCGGGTTGGGTCACATTTTTGTGTGATGTAAAGAGGTAGTAATTGCAACTTTTGACTTACAATGTTTGCGACTGCTCTGGGCATATTCAATGGGAAAAGGGTGATTCTTCGTCCTAACCCGACGATTCATCCATGTTGTACCGTCGATTCAACATGGCGAGGAGACAGTACTAATGCGGCGCAGCAAACATAAATATTCATGTTATTGTGCCGTTCACTCAAAATTGCTGAATATGCATGAATCGAAGAAAAAGAACCCTTCTCAACCTCGTGCATATTCAGCAGTCTCTAATCACTAATCTCTCTGTATTTCTTGCACTCAAAACTCATACAAATTCTAAATAGGAATAATATTCTGTATTAATTTTCATTTTACACAATCCTGTAGTACTCTCTACAGAGTTTAAATTGTGTGGCTGTTTCTATTTATGTACATTGTAGATTTCTCATCATACTCAAAATCCTGTGCTAAAAGATTTTTGTCACTGAACGGTACATGTACATATATATATTATGCAAAACATGGATGTTTGAGTGGTAGACTTTACCTTACAAATAGATACAACAGATGGAGAAAGAAGACAATTTTTACATCAAAATCAGCCAAATTGAAGAAAAAAAAAGTACTAATTTTCTCACTTTCTCAGCCCGATACGGTCAAATCCTGTGGATAAGATTTTCTACATTCCTATAAAGAAAACAAAAATCTTTAAACTAAAAATGTTAAGGTTCATGTATCCTTCACATTCATAACCCAACTAGTGAAGAAGACCAATCTTCATGGCCAGAAAGATTACAAATAACCCAAATTGCTTACACGTACATGTAAGTTCTGTAGTGGGAATGACTTGTGAGTGAATCATATAGTTACTCCATGTTTGAAGCCTGAGCAATTTTTTGCTCTTGTCCAAAAATAGTCACAGTACAAGTCATGTTGCACTACAGGTGAAAGTCCAGTTAGCGAGCGTCATGCCTGATACCATGCACACATAGTATAGGGTGTGCCAAGGTGTGGAGAGTCTAGTACAGGATACCAAAGTGTACATGTACATGGTGCTTCACAGAAACCAAAACCTTTACAGCTCCAAGCTTCATAGTCTAATTAGACACATTATTAATTCAAAATTGCTTTTGATGATTAACCATGGACCTTTGTAATAGGTCCATGGTTAATCAATTAATTAAATCAATTAAAAGATTAACTTACTATGTTCACATTGATGTATACATGTACATGTAATTGTAGGTTTATTCACAATTTTTTTGTTTCGTTTATTATGTAATTGTTTTTCATTGTGTTCTGTTTGTTATAGCGCTTAGAGACTTTGGTGGTTAGTGCTTTATAAGCACTATTTTAATTTTTATTATTATGTTCATATATATATGTAATTTTATCGAAATTCAAAAATATTGATACCTGCTCCAAGCCTAAATTGCAGGTACAATCCCTTGTGCATAACGGTGTCTGCAATATAAGACTACAGTAGGCTCTGTACTTTAACAGCTCGTGTTTGACACAGCCAAAAACTTACATTTTTAGACTCTACTAATTTTTGTTTTGGACATGTGGCTGCACAAAATACTTACACCTCCATTTTCAGTATAAAAGAGTGGAGATAAAAATACTTAATGATATTTTCTTTAGAATTAGGATCAGCAGTTAATGTATTTATAGAATGGGCAGTCGATGTAATATGTTCAGCATTTCTGTCAACTGAAGACATTTTTACATGTAAAACATATAAAAAAAAAGAATAAAAGAAAAGGGTATATTTATATACATTGTACAACATGGATTATTGTTTTTGTTAAGTAAACATAACAAGATTGAAATGATACTCAAATCAATATTAACATTTTTAAGCTTTAAGAAAAAACTAATGAGAAATTATTTGATTTAAACGGCAGCATAATATGAAGTTCAGATGAAAAAGCGATAATTCCAGCATAATGTACATACCGGTAGACCATTTCTTAAAATTACTGATTCCCCCAAAATGCATACCATGTATGCAACTTTTTGTAAATTGTATATACATTGTCATTTTAGTTAATTTCATCATACAAATGGCATTTCTCTGCATTCAAGCTGACAAGCTGTTAATGCACTGGATATTTTTATAGCTGCTCATCTTTTGTCCTTTAGTATGGTTGAATGATACCGGTCAGGGTGTTTGGTTGCCTTGTAAAGATGTCAGGATTGCAGCAAACACAATACCCCCCCCCCTCCCCCACCTCCAAAAAAAAAGAAAAAGAAAGAAAGAAATAAAAAATATAAAATGGACATGAGACAGATATACATGTAATTCTGATTGAAATGTGGGAAAATACAGAAATGCTCTCTAGAGATTTCTTGACTTTAATAGGGATACAAAAAATGGACTCATGTTGGGGTGTAGTGATTGGTGAGCATTAACTCTTCTCCAGATTCGATTGGGGGGATGATCAAACCGTCATCTGTTCGTCATCCCTTTGTTTGGACGCGAATTAACAGTAGATGAGAATTCTGTTTCCAATACAAACCTCACTGCTATTTGCGATGTAATCTTGTACAGGCCTCTGTAAATCGTGTCTAGTCATGTTGACTCCTCGTGGAGGGGTTCCCCAGCACAGTTCCCTGGTTTCTCCATCACCTTCCCGCCCGCCCCATTCTCTGAATCTCATCCCCCAGACCTTATCCTCAAGACCTCATCCTAGCCATGAGGAAAAGCAATATAACGAGGTGGGTAATTTGATATGGCGTGCGTAATGAAGGGAGAATCGAACCTCCATTCCGAGTCGGCCCTGTAATTGAAGTTGAAGCACATGCCTGATGGTAAGGGATGCCGTCCTGTAGATTGTCTCATTGTGGACCATGCGGGAGAATAGAGATGAGAAATTAGATGACTGATGGGCGTCCTACCTAATGTAACAATGCTGGGGGGTATTGTAAGGAACAGTTCATAGAGTCATGAACTTCTGCTCCCATTCTCTCCGATCCACAAAGCTTGAATGAAGATGCAGTTGCTGTCTTATTGTGTATCCAAAAAGGAACGCTATTGTCTACTGAGAATCCAAAAGACTTTGATTCATAGTAAAAATTTCTAATGAAACAGAATTGTTAAGAATTGATTTAAGGTATAAGCCCTTTAGATTTGAAAACACCATATTAAAATTACCATAATTATCTCCCTCCTTGTTTGAAATTAAAGAAAACAAACAGTTGGTTTAATAGCACCCTTTGCACATCAGCAGATATTTAAAAGAGATACAAAGTGAAAGTTACAATATACACCTACATTCCTCATTTACAACAAGAGACCAGCAAAATGATGAATTAAGTATAAATTTGTGAATACTTCTTACATTGTACATGTATTGCGCTGTATTCGCAAACAAGTTTGGATGAATTTCACCAACAATTGAAAGTAAAAGAGGTGCAATCACAGCTTGCATACTGAGAGTAAAGCCATTGCAATATTTGTTATTTTCAGACACATACTCCTTCATTGCTGCCTCAATAAAGGAGTTCTCCTCCCACTCTCTCTGCCCACATGATGGTATTTAATTATGATACACTTTCACTTTGATTCAGTAATATATTTGGTTGAGGTTTCATATCATGCATGTTTCTTTATACAAGGATATATTGAAAATTAAGTCTACAATGTACATGTACATGTAGTTGGCAATATTATGTACAATTGTGTGACTGTGACATTGAAATAATTTGCATTAATTACTAATGCCATAAGTTCAAGTACATGTTATGAAATACAAGGTTAATGTGGTTGCATATTAATACAGGGGAAGCACAAGAGGTTACATGTCTAGAAAGATGTTGGTCAGGAAGGAAAAACGATCGAACCATTTTTTCTTCCTGACCATACAGAACCATTTTCCCTTCCTGACCAACATCTCTGTACATATTGTTGCTTGAACTTGTTCCATTGTATTTAATTTTCTGAATGGCAGACCACCTAAACTGTTTGTTTTATAGTGGTTTTTGGTTAAAAACCAAAGCAGGTTTACCAAATACTCAGGGAACTTGAATCTCTTAGTTTTCCCCACAGTACTTCAGCCTGAGCATGTATCTTGTGACAGCATTATGTCAAATTTCTTCTTTCGAACCATGTCTTCTTTGTCAAGTTTAGTTTTGCATGCACTGATGCAGAAATAGTGTTTTTAAGCGGTTTGCATGTTTTGCTTTCAGCTACGGTTTTATACTCGTACTGTAAGTCTTTATGTAAGGCAGGGAAAGAATTGAAATGATGGATGAAGTTGTGCATCTACACTGTACACTGGTTTCTTGCTCATATTTCGGAGGAAAAAAGTTGAGTAAGTGCCTTTTTCATAGTGATGTAGGTACAGTAAGTATTAAGTAATTGATGAAAGTATAAGGGTTGGTAAAGGTACATGTAATTAAAACCCCCAAAACCACAACAAGCCAACAAAAACAACAATAAAACACCACTAACTGCCTTAAACAAGGCCACAGTATGATTTTAATTCTGAATAAATTACTTTTGAAAAAAAAAAAAAAAATCAGAATAGTGAATTGTTTTTTAAAACATAAATTTTAAATGCAAGTGTTTACATTGTATTGTATGAAACCACAGAATGAAGTGGTCTACTTATAATGTATATGTATCTTTAGTGCAACAAATTATTGTCTCTAGAGATCTGTCGTTTAAGTCCTCATAATATACTGTACATGTACATGTACATGTACATGTATGAGCAGCTCTGAAAATGCGCCTATGGTAGCCAGACGCGGTATTAATTTGTGTAATTTTATTAGAGACTGATAGAAAGCATGTACAAATCACTTTGAAGTTGAAGTTTATGGTTCACAGGCGGGATGAGCGTGATTCATATTGGGTCGGCTAATCATTAACAAGCCTTTAAATTTTGAGAGCGTCCAAATTGGCATCAGCCCGTGGTTCCTGTCTGGAGAGGCAGCCTTGAAACAGCAATCAGTGGTATTGCACCGTTTACTAGTTTGGGGGAAGGTACTTCAAATTGATTAAATTACTACAATCACAAATTTGACGTTCATTTCAGGGCAATCATGGCGTGCAATAGCACTCTAATTAAAGTCTGGCATCATCTACATGTAATGGAAGGGCAAGATACATGGATATTTTTTTTATTGGTGATGAAACATGTATCCTTCAGACCGATTGCATATGAACTGCAGTCTACAGTCACTTTTTCATAAACACTACTAAGCCATATGTTCAAGATTTATAAGAAAATTATTACCCAAATGACCTCCTTGAGGATCTTTTTTAACTTGACCTGTTTTATTCAAGAATTATGTGTTTCACCAGTTTTATTCATGAATTAAAAAATAACAAAGCAGGTCATAGTACCGGTTGACAGCAAATTCAAAAATTGAAACTATACATTTAAAACTTTGTTTCTAAAAGTTTCCCTAATTTGGTTCATTCAACTAATACAAAATGCAGTCAGTCTGTCTATAATATTGCCTTTCTACATGTAGACAGGTTCTAGAAGTTCTAGTGTTGTAGAACACCATATTTTCTTCTTGAGGGAGACAAGTGACTTGGCCACTATAGACAGGTGGCCTCTATATAGAGACATGTTTGACTGTACTTACATCAATAATGTAGGCCACTTTTATTCATGCAATAGGCCGACATATACATGCACACTGGATATGCATAATATTTTGAAGTGTTAACATTATACCGGTATTGTGTACATGTATATTTAGCTACCATGTACATTATCAAGTATACATGTGTATGAAAATAATCCGTTGAGGTCGATTTTGGTTTGAAATTTCAACAAACCGAAACAAGCTTATGAACCAAGCTTATGAACCATTCAATTTATTTGAATGAGTGGAATGCAAAGTTGCGAACGGATTGCTGGCTTTCTCTCAATACTACTGGAATGTTTGCTAAATTGGTAACAATCAAAGTCTATTTACATACAAGAATAGATTTTCTTTGGTAATCCTTGCCTGAGTTGATACATGTACATGTAGGCCCTAAATGCTTAATTTGTTAATCTGATAAATTGGCCTCAATATAATTACTGGTATACAATTATACATGCAATGAAGTCATGAAATGTTTTTCCGGTAGTTAATAATTAGAATTTTCCTGAATTCATACTGTAAACAAAAATCATGATTACAAAAAAAAATCATGATTACTGGTACAGAAATAAAATGAAGCAATCATTGCTTCATTTCTGTAATGATTATTTGTTTTGCTTTCAGTTTCATGAAAATGACGTTTCAAACCACAGAGAGCAAATGTTTATTTAAAAGGTTACTCTGTCATGAACTCCCATGACTCCCAGTGAAAGGTTTTGACAGCATGCAAAAGTTGGCTTAATGATTTACATTGAAAATTGGCCAATCCAATGAATATAAAACAACTGTAGAACACAAGGCATTAAAGGATACTATACAAAAATTTACATGTATAATGTAATTTGGAAAGTGCATAGAAACATACAGTTTACCAGTAATCTACATTTGTTGATATGTACAGTTTGTATATACACTGTATGTTGCAGTTTGTGTATACAAAACTAATAACAATTGTGAACAGAAATGCTGGGTACTTGCAAAATAATGTAGGCAAATGGGATCTATTTCGCCAGTGTCATCTGACTGATGACGTAATGTTTATTTTTGTCATCAAACTGATTTTGTGACACTATTTAAAAGAACAACACCTCGCTTCCTAGTATAATTCTAAGGTTTTTTCCCCAAGTACTGGAACAGATTTATTTCAAAAAATGTTAGGGGCTGCAGCCTCACAGCCCCCTCACTTGAATAAGTTTCTTTTCTGAACAATTTATGGAAAACATTATTTATGTTGATACTGTAGACTTGCAATATGTAAAGCTTTGGGCTTACATTAGATTTGCTAATTTGGAGTGTCAGAACAAAGTAACCTTTTTCGATTTCGACTTCGATTCATTACAAAGGTGATACATGTACATGTAGTTGATGTCTTTTTTGTTGCAGAGTAGCAGGGTCACATTGGTATACCGTAATTAACGTTGTATAAACTGCCCTCGTGTATTAACCGCACCCCTCTTTTTCGCCCTTTAAAAAACCCATGCTTGAAGGCCTTTCATTTAACTGCGAGGCGCAGCTAAATGTGTAAGATCATTAATGTAAATTAAAAAAACAGTAGAGGACCTAGGATAGGACCTTGTGGTACACCTTGTAATAGAAGAAAAATTGGAGGAATTATTATTATAAACTACATATTGAGATCTATCAGAAAGATTAATTTCAAACCAAGATGACAGCAAAATTTGAGTGATGTTTTAGTTTCCGATTGGTGAGTCAACACACCGATTACTGAGCTGGGAGACATTGCCAGGCATAGCGCCGTAAATCGAAACTTAAACAAATGATTTTTTTTTTTTTTTTTTTTTTTTTTTTGTGTACCGTGTATAAACCGCACCCCCCGACTTTGAATTTTTTTCGGCGGCAAAAAGGTGCGGTTTATACACCGTTAATTACGGTACTTGTATTGGCCAAGAACTATAATGACATTTTAAGTGATGTCTTCATCTAACAACAGACGTCATTGCTAAAATTATCAGAGATTATGAAATAAGACCAACACCCATAATAGGATTAGGAGGATGGCTTAGAATAGTAGAAGTTACAGAAGACCGAGGGGGGGGGGGGGGGGGGAGGGGGAGGGGTGGAGACAATACGGTTCACCTCACCACTACAATAGCGGGACTAATTTTGTATGACAAATTTTGCAACAAATGGGCATTGTTTATATTTCAGCTACACTTCCAGCTTTTAATATTCCCACAGGCCTTTTCTGATTTATTATTGTACCTGTCATCTCATCTGTGATTTTCATTTCATAATCACCGCCCGTTTGGTGTTTCGCACCATGTCTGATCTTTGTGTTGAAGCCACAGATTGGATGAAATTAAAGTTGATTCCTGACTTCTACATGTAGGACATGTACATGTATGATATTAAGATCCTTATTCTTTAGAATCAAAGTATAGTGTATGCTTGAAATCAAAATATCTAACTTTTATAAGCTGTTATCTGTACCAAGGCTAATTGAAAACAAGTAGTAAGTCAGAAAGCTAAGTACATTTGAACTCAACAAGATAACAGTGCAAATGCATTGCCCCATATAATCAAATCTGTGTTGGTCCCTTTCTGTGTGTTTTCATAGTTGTCTTTTCCATTTTTCTGGTTCCATAAACAAGGTGATGCAACAGGATTTTTCTACATTTGGTTCTGTCTTAACCATTTTGAATGGATTTTATATATTCAAAATAAATTCAATACCGGAAGAAAAGAAAAAAACTGTTATAGAACCAGAGGCCTCTAAAGGCTAGTTCTTCAGTGTTCTTTCATGCATGGATCTAGATCCTTTGTTACTGTGGGTGTGGTGTTGTTTGAGAAATGTAACCCGTTCTATAAACTCCACACAACTCTCTTATCCCATTCACAAGTTTAATGGGGAGGCACTGAACTATAACACTGATATCTGTGACTGTCACCCTTTTTTAGCTCGATGCAGACATATTTAGAAACAGGAAGTAGGAAAGAATATAACTTTGAGCACAGCCACATCATACATACCGGTACACGTGTAAACTTTGCTTACACCTCTGTGCAAGCCTTAGATGTACTGTACATGTAGCTGTATGATACAGTACATGTACATTGTACCTTTATCATACAGTATTTGGAACATAGGTCTATATTTTGTTCTTCTTCTTGAGAACCAAACTCTGCGCTTTGTATCTAATGAAAAGTTGCTTTATAAATGTATTATTATATTGTTATATTATAAAGGCATTAACTTTGAACAAAGGGCCTTCTGCCTCTCAGCAACGTTTCCAGGAAATTGATCTTGAAAAATAACAAACATATACCAGGCATATTCCAATTTTTTTAATCACCCCAGGGATATGTGAGTTTAACTCACAACCCCTGATCACCCCTAAATATAACTGAGCAATTATAAGACATTCTCAAGCAAGTCAAGGCTGCTGAGATTCCCGGTACAAAATGATACTTTATTAATATCCTGGCAGGTTTTATTTTCAGCATATAACAATATTATCCCTTTAATTGTAAATCTACCCTGAAATTCGGTTCATGAAGCTGCTGTGCATGTAGCTTGTCGATGGCAATGGAGGTGCCATGCAGTTAAGATTTAATCGTGTGTCAAATATACTCAGTGGGGGTGGAGTGTTTCTCAAGCTGAATCAAAATACAGACAGGTGGCCGAGTCATGTCTGAGCTTCATGAACCCTTGTTGCTTGACTGCTCTCCAAGACCCTGTTCTCATTTACAAGGGTTGGGCTGAGGGTCCCCGCTTCTGTAGCACGAATCATGGAGTGTGCGAGGGAGATCCACTGGCACTGGTTGCGTCCATACCTGTAGTCGGTTTGGCCGATCTATCAGAGGACCCCCTTTTTAGAGACTTTGTTGCCATGAACCCCTCACATACCATCCATAGGAGGCCTGTACACCTTTCCTGCATTCTTTCAAAACCTCTACTTGATTTTTTACATGAGTTTTTTACATGAAAGGTGATCAAGGTCAAACCATTTTCCGGGATACTCCCACGATAGACTCAAATTGCCATTATCATTACTATTTCGCTATACACCAGGTAATTTATTTTTCTGTAGTCTGAACATTGTACAAAGAAACGTATATAACGAAAAATCGTATTTACATACAATTGTATATTGGAACACCTGTTTTAGCATCGTTTTGAACAAAAAATCAATAACTTATCAGCACCTAGCTCTAGTCTGAACGTGGATCATACCAAAATTGTATAACTAGGCGGAGCTTATCGTGAGCATGCACTCTGATTGGCCATGTGTCATGTCAATCGGCCTCCTCAAAATGAGTTTCTTTATACGATGTTGTTTTCATGTTCTTTTCGATTTACAATGAATCTTTACGTCATTTCGTTATACGTGTTTTGTATGAATTGTATCTAGTCTGAACAGGGTTTATAGGAGTCAGCTCAATGTACCACATGCAGCCACCACTACCTCAGGTGGGGCACATACATGAATATGTACATGTACAGGAGGTGCTTCAAGCGGTCTGTTTTGAATTATTGTGGCATGCTTTTGGGTCATCTGAAATGATGTTGCTGTATTCTTACTTCAGACAATAGCGCGATCTAGTTTGTCCTGGATCGTGCTAACTCTTGAATGAGAACGGGGTCAAAGTCTCTCCATGCAGTATGTACATGTATTAGGAGAGAATCTGGGCAGGTCGATCAATACGTGGAGACTTGGACAGGTTTTTAGCTCTCGGCCTGTTTTAGTGGCAAGAATCTAATCACAATTTCATCCACATGATCTTAGTATTGGATTTTTAGAGTTTTTCACTTGATCTACATGTATCTTTATCAATGGAAAAATGACATTTCCATATATCAATGTAAATCATTTAGAAAACCCTGCAAAATTGAGTTATATTTCAAGCAATGTATTATGTTCACATATATATATTATATATTGAAAGAAATGCATGTCATATTCTCTAAGTTAAGCCTGAGATGAGTCAAAATCAATTACCGGTATGATTTTTACTTTTCTAGTGATCAATTTCCATTCACTCGCGATAAAGAAAAACTTGGTCCACTCCTTGCAATTTCAAACACAGGAGAACTTGCCCCTATTAAACATGAATTTAATATTCCTTTTGAAATTGTATGTTCATACATGTAGGTCTAATGTATACTCAGTTCATAATGATCACTGATATTGCTGATTGAACTGTAGAAAGAGTGTTCATACGTGTACATGGGAGTAAACAAATCTCTGCTCATTGTTAGTCTATGTAATTGGCAACTACATATACTAACTTTTGCTGGTGTTATGAAAAGAACCGCTAAATGACCCATTTTGCTGTTTATTTCATTACCTAGGTTACTGAACTGGGTTTGTCCTGGCAAAGATAACGAGACACCCTCAGGCCTCGCCAATTTCTAGTGACATAAAACGTGTAGTACACTGTTGATGCATGTTTAGCCAAGATATAGCAAGCCAGCTTTATTTCATATCATGTTAATTTACTGTTGTTGATATGTAAGTGAAGGCCATTGCCATCATTTGATATAGCCTCGGGTGGGTCATGAATATGGGCCTGTTATCATTATCCTAAACTCAGACTCAGATGGGTCATGGATATGGGCTTAAGTATTGATTATCCTAAACTTGTCCTCAGGCCAGGTGGTAATGTATTTATAGATAGGCCTGTGATTATTATCCTAAACTCAGATTCAGCTGGTTTATTAACATACAATGTAGTTATGTTATCATTATCCTAAAGTCAGCCTCAGATACGACATATACATGTACATTGACATGTTATCATTATCCTCAGCTTCATACGGATATCATTCATGACATAAAATCCAACTAAGGGCTCTTTGTATATTGTTTAGGCATGTTCGCATTATCCCATATTGAGAAATTAAACTCTATAAAAGTTTTCAGAAAAAACACTTTCTTTAAAAGATATTAAAGACACCTGTGAATGCCAAACAGATACATGTATGTTGTAGGCGAGTACATGTAGTTTTAAGGAAAGTTAACTCATGTCATTGTTCTACCCAATAAATTAGTACTTTACACCCACATAATCATTTTGCCAAGTGTGGACAGTTACCAAATAGTTTGAAAAATATGACAAGTTGAACACTTTTATGATAGCAAGAACAACTGCTATGTGCCAACCTTGTTACAGAAGATCAAGGCAAACCCACAATCAAACTGTGTAAACTTGGTAATAGTAGTATAAACATGTTTTTCTTCATAATCAAGCAGATAAAATTGTTTATAGTTGACAGATTCTACGTCATAATTTGTTGGCACTGTGATCCAGATTCTTTCTTTTACGTAGGATATGAACTTGAAATCAACTTTGTTTTTTCTTGTTAAACACTACTCAAACAAAGTCTCCTACATTGTCTTTAAATGTATAAAGGTGATGCAGACTTTGTTTATTCTTTGCAGGGAGGAGGATGTGGTGAGAATGGTTTTGCTACTGTTGTGATTGATACTATAGGAGGAAAAAAATATAAGAAAAGAAAGAAAGATAAGAAGAAAAGAGAAAATCAATAGCTCATAGCTCACATTGAATGCTTTTAAGAGGAATATCATAAGAGATGCTAAATTGTACAGGAATCTTTAAAAAATCAGGAAAATTCTTTAGTTTGTCTTTGACTTTTTTCTTCTTTTCGGCTGACCTGTTTTTGTGATCTTTTACTTATTTACATCAACATGTCTGGTGGACTTTTCCTTTAGTACTTAACCTTCCTTCATTTCAAGGTCAGCCATTTATAGCGCCAGAATATCCATGTTGTGAGATAGTGGCCTTTAATTCTCCTTAGTTATAAACGCTCACCCTCTCCCTTTAACAGTACTTAACACTTCCTTTGTTTTTAATAAGGTCAACCATTTATTAAGCATAAATATCCTTAGTGTGCCATATTGGCCTCCTATCCCATAGTTATCTCCCTCTCCTTTTAAAGGTACCGGTATAGACCCGTTTTGGAAACCCCCCCCCCCCCCCCTCTCAAAAAATGAAATCGAAGCTCTTATTACCAATCATGTGAAAGAATATTGCCAGGAAACTCCTACTAATTGATATATTTGGTAAATTGTCATATCTATCCGGACTGGATAGATATCGCGTAGTCCCATATACATCTTTCTGTGTACAGTGCTTGTAACTTTACCAAGACTGGGCCAAATTTCTATTTTCTTATCATTTTGATATTTCCAGAACTTGCAGTACACACCAATACACACCAAATTATGCTAGATGATCGACCTTTTCTGATCGATTCCACAACCTTTTTTTAACAATGCAATCGCATGACCAGAACTGGTCTACCGTATACCTTTAACAGTACTCAACACTCACTTAAATTGTGTCATGTCTTCTGTAGTGATGAGTGTGTGGACCTACACTTGAACTTTATTTTGATGCCAGCCTTTTATTGCACTAGACTGTCCTCTTAGTACCATTTGTGTACCTCCTTTAGTTGTAACTATCACTCCCCTTGAACAGTACTGAACTCTTACTTTAAAGCCTGTCTGCACTAGTTTGGCCAGGAGGGATTATACCTCCCTGCATGGTCACTGACAGGTGGTTATCTCATCAAATCAGCTCTCAATTAACATAAGCAAAAGGGGACTATGGGGGACCAATGGTCACCGATTAGGCATTGTTTGCTACA
Source organism: Strongylocentrotus droebachiensis (assembly GCA_035222895.1). Classification (NCBI taxonomy): domain Eukaryota; kingdom Metazoa; phylum Echinodermata; class Echinoidea; order Camarodonta; family Strongylocentrotidae; genus Strongylocentrotus; species Strongylocentrotus droebachiensis. The sequence goes on from JAVYIG010012701.1 coordinate 19,861, forward strand.
GTATATAGAGGGCGCAAGTAGCTATAAGTAGTTCAGTGGGGCTTTAATAAGTGTGTCTTTTGTAATGAAGTGCATGGACCTGCACCTGAACTTGGTTTTAAGGTCAGCATTGTATTGCAACCAGACCATCCTCTTTGTGTCATTGTGGCTTGTAACTGATACACTTTTAGCATAGCCAGGTGGTCTCCAATTAAAGTAAGCTTGCACTGCGGCCAAGTTTCAGTCCTCTTTGGGTGCGTTTATTGACCAATTTTTTGCCTAGAATCAGGTTTCTCAAACGTCTTTCAGACAAATTTTTAAGGTGATAAGCGCAAAGCTTTTTTCAAATGTCTTTAGATATGGGCATATTGTAACGCCGAAAAAAAGTGCGTTTTGAATGTGACATACGGCCAGAATCACGTTTCTGATACATGATAAACGCAAAGCTGTTTTGAACCCCACATACAAATCTGCCTTTCCCAGGCTAATTTCCAGTTTGGAGATAGTGCGCCATGTGTTGTGTGATGTTGTTGTACAAGTACTCGTACATCTAGTTGAACTGTCTGCTTTCCGGGTCAAACGGCGCAAAGTAGCTGCGCAGAGACAAGGCCTTTATTTTGAATCGTGAAGAGACGATAAACTCAACATCCCGCAAATCACGTAGTGGGGTTCGATAGTGGGGTTTGATATGTATATCTAGTGGCAAGACACGATAAACGCACCCTAAGAGACTGAATTGTTAAAGGTGTAAATGTGATCAGAACGCTTTTCTTGTAATATACATCCCTGTTTAATGTCATTGAAACATTCCGAAACCGAAGTTGACATGTGCCGACCCTCGGGGACAATCTTGCCACCAAAGACCACTTTCGTAATGCATGCTTAAATTCATGGAAGCCTCTCATTTTGTGCTTATTATAGAATACGAGTAGAGTGTTCACTCGTCATCCTAGATTTGATTTCTCGCAAGTGGAAGTAGTGATTGCTATGTTTTACACCAAAATAACTTACCCAAGGCTTTCATGTAGAGTGTACTTGTATACTCATAAGATAGTTTTCCAACAGGCTGGCAAAAAAAGCTGTTTTTATTTTTAGGCCTCTGTTTAATTTGTTTCCTAAAAGCTATGTGTACCAGATGTTTTCCTTGAATTCTAGGAGATATAGAATCAAGTTTTACATTGTATATTCCCTGATTTCCCTCCCCAATAAAAAGTCACACAATGGTGATACAAAATAAAGACATTTAAAAGTTCATCAGGTCAAGTTAACAAAAAAAAGAATAGAAGTAGAACTTTATTTAAGCCAAGGGGAAACAAATATACCAAGTCATCGTTTGTCTTTCACAGTGGAACCCCCATCAAATATGAATACACGTTAGTGACTGTTGTTGTTGTTGTTGTGGTTTAATTTAGGCAAGTCAGTCAGTTTAGGACCACCATTGCCGAATGTTTTTAAAATAACATCAAGAATCTGTAACGTGAACAAGGTCCATGCAAGAAGAAATCACGCAAGAAGGGTTTTTGTTTGGTGTTAAAGAAAGTAGCAAGGGATCTACCCTGTGAACCACCGAGGGAGGAAGTTGTTGAGAGTATGAGTAATTAGTGTTAACAGCAGGTATGAGAAAGCCAGGAAGTTGGGTAGCAGTTACAGTGCCAACGATTAACACTCATCAAATTCAGTAAAGCCTCTTCCTACTCGGGTATTGGTAATACGGGGATCAGAGGTGGAAATGAGAGAATTAGCACATTGCCGGATGGTTAGTGGAATGTAAATGAGATGTTGTTTTGGTGTTTTCTAAACGAAGCAAGCGTGTTATTGAGTGGCTAATTAAGGGAGTTGTTGTTTAAAGGGTGTGTATTAATTAATAATTTGCCCCACTTCCCTTTCTTACTTCAAAGCTACAGTATATTTTGTCAATAATAATGATAATTGATTCTTATTGAGTGCTAATTACAGAAAAACACCCCATACAAATCATAACAATCAAATCAGGAACAGTAATTAAGATATTATGAACGAAATGAAATTTAGATACTCAAAACATACATTATGGATTCAAGATGGAAAGAGTCGGGTTTTCAGTTTCCTTTTGAAAGTTTCTTCTGTAATACATAGGCGGAGGTGTTGTGTTGCAAAATATATGAAAGTAATGAAGATTAATATGAATGATAAATTGATAATAAAGATGATTTCTTGAGTTTGTTTCATCTGTTTGTCTTTGAGTGGCTTTGCAGTAAATATTCTCTGCCTAGGTACTTCCATTTGATACCACAGGTATTTGGACAGCATTAAAAGAATCCCCATACTGTCCAAATCCCAGTCAATATTATTTAAGTATTATTTTCAGTTGTGACTCTGTCAGTTGTTAGCTGAGATTCATGTTTAAAAAAATTGAATGAATATTTATTTGTCCTCGTTAAGTTTTTTATGGTATGCGAAAGCACAACTGAGCTTGCCTTGCGCAATAAAATCAAAATACCAGGATAAATTACCAAATGACCCATAAAAATGGATGATGGTTTTCATACAAGAACTTTTCAAGAGCCATTACAATTTTCTTCATACTTTATAAATATGATTTTGTGCTATCATTCGATATTTCTAATTTTTCTTTTTCAGATATAAGACACCATCTAAGCGAACAGTTGAAATCCTTAGACAACCGAGCTGAGAATCAGAGAGAACTAATCACAGATTACCAGGAGTACTTTAGACAAAGGTCAGAGATCGAGACACAATATGCCAAAGATCTTGAAAAGCTACACGATCGCACCGTTAGGAAACAAAGGCAATCACAATCGCAGTAAGTATTCTTACATTTAGTTCTCATATTCATGTCTACCATATTGCTTTAACAAAACTTGGAGAGTAACACCTATATTTCTGCTTTCTGCAGATGACAATAGATGTACATTTGTAGGTGCAACAAGTTCTCCATTAACCTGGCACTACCAAATATGTTAACAGTCAACGATATACTGTTAACGCTGTTATTTTCGCGCAATTAATTTTTCGCGCTGAGCGACCCCAAAACATATTCGCTGGTTCTTAAATTCGCGTTGCACCAAATTCAGCCCGTAAAGAACACGCATAAGAAGTCCTGTTTATATTTTCGCGAGTTCTAATCTTAGCGGACACAGACTTTAGCGCGAAATCCATGAAAATTAATGTACCTCTCATATTTCCACATTTACAGTACCGGTATATCGCATTTGTCCACCTTGGCAAATCAAGCTCACTGATCTGTATGTAAACATCATATGGCAAGGATTGGGCAAGTGATCCAATTTTCCTGGTCCACTGACCATGTCTATAATAAATAAATAAAATAAGACCTAGACAAACATGAAGAAGCATGCTAATTTCTTGTTAAACATTGTTTAAATCTTCTTCATTTGCACATCAAGCTTTCAAGTGAATAGGCCTACAGTCCATAGAAATATAAAAGTAATTCATTACAACTGTTTCTAACATAGTATATGAAAGTGGTATGAAATGTTGATTTGACCTTGCATCAACTATTCCACTGTCATCACCTTACAAACTTTCCCCTTCCTCCATGAACCTGTGTGTGCTCTTTTCTTCTTGGATTTCTAGTAGAGAGTGAACTTGGGCTTCAAAAGACTTAAGAAACCTTTATATCGTCGCTGTTTTCACGAAGTGACGGTAGTGGAAAAAAATTGCATTCACTTTGCGTGACGATTTTCCTCGCTACCGTCACTTCGTGAAAACAAGGACGATATACATGTATAGACATCTGTGTTTGTAGGCAGCCTTGATCAGTCTTGATCTCAAAGTGATTTAAAAGTGATTCTGGAAGGCATCTAAGGGCAAATCCACCATCTGGTCATGTGGCCTATTCATACTATAGAAATGTAAATGAAACTTGTATAAAGAAACATAGGATAAAGAAACAGCATGTACGATAGGGAGCATACAGGCTAGAAAATAACATTGGTTTAAGAAATGTCATTTAAATAAAAACTAATTTTGACAAGGTCGGTTGACATGACAGCTTTTAATCATTATTTTATATTTAAGATGAGCCTCACTTATACAATTTTTGTACGATGCGATGCTAAGACTAGAGTGGGACCTTGATGCTTTATTGAGTTTTCGCTCAAATGATGCTCAAACAGGGATTTTGCTTTAGTATGTTCAGACCAGGAAAAATTCAATTATGAACAAAGCTTGCAGATACACTACATATTCTTTATTCACTTTTAACGAGTGATGAGGTAGCCCTGATAAACGCCCACTCTTGCTAATTAATCTTGAAGGAAAATGTGGTTTAACCGCAGGCTTGGCTCACACCTTTCTTCACCATGGAAGCCTTCAAAGATTACATAACATTAATGACTTATCGTATCTATATGAGATTCTTACAGTGTATATCTGTACAATGAATGCGCGTAATCTGACGGTATAGCTATACGATAAATGCTGGTAGTCTGAAAGCGGGGTTAGAATCCCAGTGCTTGAACTACCATGTGGTAGACAGTGAGCTCGTTATTAGAGTCATTGGAAGGCCAATCTGAAATGGCAATTAGAGCAAGTGTGAGGTGGTTCATTGATGGGTTTCCTACTCCTGTAGCAGTATAGAGGTTCATTCATACATTCCTTCCTTCATTCATTCATTCCTTCATTCATTCATTCCTTCATTCATTCATCGGAGCATAGTAGGGCCCTGTCACAGGACAAGAAGAAAGACATAGGGAGTATTCAAGTTCTTAAGGTGTAGGCTTTACCAAAATTCACTTCCCCAATCTTGCAATGCAGTATTGTACAAATCCATACCTTACATTTGTAGGCCAGTATGGCATGTTTTGTATCAGCTAGAATCCAAGTGACATCATAGGTGCGTTTACAAGTAGAGAAAAGTGAACTTTGGACCGCAGTTCAAATATCAATGTGCAATTAAAAAAAAAAACAACCCAAAACCTCACTGAAACTTTTGCCATTTATATATGTGTTGAAAAAATATGTTGGTAGTTTATAACTTTGCTTGTAAAAAAATGTGTCATTTGGCAACGGTCCGATATGTTCCACAGTATAAACATGAAAACTAAATCATACAGAAACTTACCATTATTTGTATTTGCATATAAATGGGATAATTTTATGCACACAAATTATTCAGTACCGGTAACTTGTAGAGAAGGGTTGTTGAACCATTCCACATTATGTCAAGAGCGAATTCTGTATGTGATTGTGCATGAACAATAACATGTTTGCATAGTTTAAGGATCTGAAAAGAAAACGGAATTCAGGTTTTGTCATTTCCATATATGGTATCGATCTGAATGCCAAGGGAGTTCAATTCACAGCACATTGCTTGCGTGAATGCCCTAGAGAGATAGAGAGAGAGAGAGAGAGAGAAAGAGGTGAATGTAGTTGTTTGGTTGGTTGGTTGCCTCCTACCAGGTATGGCCGTGGTATCAACCTACCCACCCACTGATATCGGAAGGCAATGAATGCAATGTGATTGCTACAAGCAGCTACTAAGCTAACTATCTTTCAATTTCAAACTTCCACCGTCCAAGCTGGAAGCTTCTTTTTTTTCCTCTTTCCTTGTGTCCCACTTGAATCGTCATCTTTATCTTTTCTTCTTTTCTTTATCTCTTTGTTGATCCTTCTGTTTTCTGATTCTGAAATGTCACTTTTGTTTACAGGCTTCCCTGTCTTTATAAATACCCCCATCTTTCTGAACCATTCATCATCAAATCATCTCTCTCTGTCTCTGTCTCTTTCTCTTCTATTTCTTTTTCTCTTTCCTTATTTCCTGTTCAACTTGACTTTCACTTTGCTTTCTTTATTTCTTTGTTGTTCCCTTTGATTTTCTCGTTCTAAAATTCTTTTGTTTGTTTCTCTCTGTCTCAATCTCTCTCTGTGTGCCATCTATCTCCAAATTCATCATCATCAATATCATCTTTCTCTCTCTCTCTCTCTCTCTCTCTCTCCCTCAATTTTTTTTTTTTTGCACTCATTCTTTCTCTTTTTCCCCATTTTGCTTCTTTGTTATGATCTTTTCCCCTTTTGTATCGTCTTCATCTTCACTTCCCTCTTTCCTTCACTTTTTCTTTTACTCTGATAGATCGGATGTAGGCCTACCGGTAATTGGTTCAGAAGATAAATGTACCGGTATTTACATGTATATGTTAATCTTCATTTATGATGTTTATTTACCCTGATTCAACATAAAAATATAATATTTGGAATACAGTTTTGTTTTATTGTACACAGTTTCAATTCAGCATACTTAAACTTTTAATAGCCTGATTTACTGTGACAAATATTCAAACATGAGTTCATGAAGCAATAAAGGTTTGAATCAACCCACCTTTGTACCATTTGTGCAAACAAACTCTCAAAACTACTTTTTGATACTCTTGACACAATGTGCCCCTGTATACAGGATCGTGACTCAACTATCAAGTATTATAATGTTCAGATAACCAAGCATATTGATTTCCCTAAAGATATTGATAAGAAAACCTGTTTAATAGTTTATGGTAGTGCATGGACTATTACACTATTTATTATATTTTTGTAGGCCTAATTGACCTTTTTAGCTTTTATTGTATCCCCCGGCAGTATAGCAGAGGATACTTTGGATTCACCAGCATCACACCGCCGCTGTGTCTTAGAAAAATATACACATCTTTAGTGTTTGGTGATGCTGCTCCTCGTCTTGACAATAGTCCGAGCCACTAGTAGCAATCTCTTCGTCATTTTGTTTGTTTCAGGGAGGGGAGAAGGGGATCTTTGTCCCTCCTTTGAAAAAAATGATTACACAAAAATCGCTGCCAGTCCTGGGGATACAATTGCATTGCATGGCAATGGAGATTGCGATATTTCTAGTTAGGTTTTATTTTATCTATTTAGGTTGATGTAGAATGAATTCTTGTTGAATCTCTTTCCAAATACATTCTGTAATTTAATTGCAATGACGAACCTTCGTCATTGCCTTGTTTTCGTTCACATTCTGCCCCATTAATATTTTCCTTTTCCTTTTCCTTTTCCTTTTCGTCCTGAAATCCCATTCGTTTTGCACGTAGTGCTTGTTATTCCTAGTTAGGTGCTTTCCTCATGTCCTTTTCCTTTCAAATTTCATAGGCATAGTCTCTAACATCTCATCAAGGTCACTACATTCTTCGATTCTCGAAATCACTCATGCATAACCGTCCAGGCGCCATTTTGTCCGTTTCTGGTCCATTTTAAGGCCTTTCTTTCTTTCTTCCTGTCTCCACTATCCTTCATCCTACAAACTTCTAACAAATTCCTCTAGATAGTCTGAGAGATGTTCTTTCATCTGCGACACATGACTTGACCTTCAAAATGCCATCTTCATACTCGAAATTCAAATCTAAAACCGACTCCGTCAAAAATCTCTCAAGTTCTTGAAAAATGGACCCCTAAATAATCTAAAACTGCCATAACTTTCTCATATAAATTCCGTTTTGTATTTAAATCTCACAGTATCTTTATCTCATAATTGCACATAGCCATGCTAAATTTCACGCTCCAATGGGCTTGCACAACATAAATAGCGCCCTCTAAAGTTCTGGGAATTGGCTTTCTCTCTGTGGCCGTATCTCCACAATGGCTTAGCAAACCCGTACCCTTTTTTGGATTTAGATACTTGAAGATATGCCCTTTCCAGCCATATACAAAATTATATACCCTATCACTGACCAACTTTGCGAAAATTGCCCTCCAAATTCGCCATTTTCAAGAAAATTTCGAAATAACTTCAACTTGCTCTAAAATGGCGATCTTTATACCTACGTTGTTGAAACTTGGCAGACACATGTATCCATATACGTGACAACTGTCTGCCAAGTTTGGTAAATTTTAATAACGTCAGCGCAAAGTTATCGCCAAAAATGATGAATTTGCTATGCATTACGTAATAGCGCCTTTAATGCGTGCAGTACATTGCGTGCAGATGACAATGGTGTCAAACTGACCGCAATGAAGTGCCCTTTCGAATGATACCAAGTATGGTATATGTTTACACAGAAAATTGTGAGTAAATCGCATTTGAACAAGGGTCACTATACGAATTCCGCCCGATTATAACACTTATCGGCGATGACGTCATTTTTTCAGACTACTTTTCGCCCCCTAAACATCCTTTTTTTTCGTTGAAAATTTGCAATGACATTCCGAGATGCAATACGCAGGGCACCTCGTGGCCGGATTTTTGAAAGTAGTCAAGGGGGCCATTTAAGACGCCATTTTGTCCTTTAAATCTATTTTACATCACATGTTTCGATAGGATTATCATAGAAAAAAAGAGAGTAGTTTACAATAACAACCATGAAATTCTCTTTCCAATGATACCATATACGGCCCATAAAGAGACATAAAGAGAGAGAGAAAAAACAATTTAACTCCGGTCATAATACAGATCCTGTACGTTTTCCGCCCATGCATTACACGCATTGTCTATGGGGCAAATCGGGTTCACGCTTTTGACCCCTAGAACGAGCTTGATTGATTTGACGAACATGCAACTAATCCCATTTGTTTTTGCACGCAGTGCTTGCGAGCCCTTTCTAGGTTCTTTCCCCTATCCCAATTTCTTTCAAACATCGTAGGCATAGTCACTACCATCCAATCAAGGTCACTATTGAGGCCTTTCTTTCGCCCTACCTGTCTCCAATATTACAGAAGCTAAAGACTTCGTACAAATTGCTCTGGATAGTCCGAGAGAAGCTCTTTCGTTCGACACGTAGAAACACGGCGTCATTGCACGCACATCGTTGTGACACGATTGCATTTCTAGTTCCTCCTGTCTTCATTCTCTCTCATCCTGTCCCGTCTCTGTTTATGTCTGTACTCCTTCTCTCTCCCTACTCTCTGTTTCGCTGGCTGGCTGTCTGTCTGCCAATCCCTCCCTCTCCCAATACGAGTCAATGTTCATGATTCTCCCCATTTGATATCATTGTTTTTGTTTTTGATTTTCTTTTCTTTTATCTACCAGACGAGAGAAAGATGCGGTCCCTCCTGGTCCATCAAAATGTTGGAATCTCATATTGGATATAACTAAGAATCACCATAGGCAACACACAACATTAAGTCAAGTCTTCTCCTACAACATGGCCATGAAGTTTGGATTAATGCGAGATGAACTGGACAATGTGTATAGGAAGGTAAGATATAGGATTTCTCCATTTTATTGCTGGAAACGTGATGATCATGTAAAGCTATAATGTACTACCCACCTTAAGGGCAGATGTACGGTATGTGCTCATGACAAGAGAAATATTGAAGAAAACAAAGAAACCTCATTTACATTTCCGTGATCAGACCAAGAGCAGTCACTTTCAAAGAAATCGGAAAGGGTTGTTCATGAAAAGTATCTATGACAGCTCCAGTAATCAGCTGTCTGGACACAATACGGACACTTATCAGTCGATTATACTACGTAATACCATTTCGGGATTACGTTAAATGAGACCCTGTCAACAATGGGACTACAGTATTAGGAATCATCAAATCAGGAATCAAATCAGCTGAGAAATTGGTGTAGAGAGGTCGAGAAGGCTGTTAGAGCCAGGTATTGTTAGTGGTAGTAATGGCCTTCTTGCGGGAAGCCAATCATTTACCCTGTCCATCCCCTGACATTTGCTATGGGATTTATTCTGTCAAATAAGGCCTGTCCTCATCAGCTTGAGATTGCCAAATAGCCTGCTATTTTGTGATTCAGGGAATTAGCCCGAAGTAACAAATTGTGTCTGCATCAGCTCGAAACTCTAGGGCGCGAGAAATTTGCTCAGTGTTCGCACATAGAGCGAGTCGTGGGGCCCCTGAAGACGCAAATAGCAGGCTATTTTGCAAACTAGCCCAAGATATCTCCAGATTTCCCAAGCAAATAGCCTGCTATTTCATGATCTTGCTTATATCCCGGATCGGAAAAAGCGGGCTATTTGGCAAACTCGAGCTGATGAAGACAGGCCTATAGAGATAGGAGTAGGGCTTGGGTTGGGATTGGGTTGTAGGTAAGGTTTAAGGATGAGGCGCAGTTTTTAATCCAGCGTTCAAGTTAGAAATCATACTCGTGTCAGAAATGGATTAAGGAGCAGCAGTTTGCCCGAGCATATGTCAAACGGTCGACAGTGGTCCGGTAACATCCCAGCCAGGTCCCCTTGCTAACTCTCTCGTTAAAAGACTTGCAATGCTAGCTCACCCAGTTTTATTTGACAGTTTGTGTAAGCAGTGTTCACCCTGATTAGAGAGGTTGACATTTCGTGAGGTGCTTTAGGGTCTCAGAGGCGCACATAAGCTGCAATGATTGCTTGTTTTTCTGCTCTTCCGTAGCAGAATATCAGTTATACCCGCATTGTACAACATGTATATCTAGTACCCTTTTCACATCTACCAAATATTGCTTAACCCCGGGAAATAGGTGGGGCTAAGGGGGCTCTTAGCCCCACCTATTCCTTCCTTAGCCCCACCAATTACCCGGGGTAATTTTAGCCGGCTTTCTGTTCACATTACGTTTTGCCAAAGTGGGCTAACCCCACAAATAGTACGGGACTATCTGGCCCTGCAAAATAGCAGGGTTAGCCGGGCAATTGCGGGGTTAGCCGGGCAATTGTGGTGCTAAGCTGCGTAGTGTGAATCCGAACCGGGCTAAGGAGAAGCGGGGCTAAGCAACAGCCAATCACAGACAGCGTGGTCGTGTGGTCGTGAATTTGCATTTATCGCGCGCTATGCATGCAGTTCACGTTACGCATGCATGCAGTTCACGTTACGCATGCATGCTCTCTGTATTGACGTTTAGTCTTTTACGAGGCAGAGGTCATTATGAAAAAATCTTTATTATAAAATTGATTTAAAAAAATAGTGAAAGAACATGTAGCTCATAATTTTTTATTGCATTTATCATTATCAGTCATATTTACGTAGGTAAATTTATCAAGTGAATTGGATGAAAAATGGGTAATTGATTTGTATCGGTAAAATAATAAAGGGAAAACGCTTTGCGCAAGGCTGGATAACACAACACGAGCGAGCTAAAATTATTACGTACTCGCCTCTTCATGAAATAGATGTTCAAGAGCAGAACGATCGCACTCAACATTTCATTCGGAGCCATGATTACTAGTATGCGTCGAGATCGAGATCGTTTACTACGTAGGCCTAGAACTACTTCCAATTCCGATCGATCGGAATTGAATTTATATTTATATTGAATTTAGCGGTACCGAATTTAGTGCGCGGGTTTTTCCCCTTCATTTAGTCGAAAGGCGCATGCGCGGTAGCAAAAGCATTAATATTCATGAGCTATCGAATAGTCCGGGGCTAAGGCGAACGTAGTGTGAATCGCGTGAAATTTCTTAACCCCGGCTAAGCACATAGTCCGGGGTTAAGAAAATAGATGTGAACAGCAAAAAAAATAGTATGGGGTTAAGGATAGTATGGGGTTAAGGATAGTCCGGGGTTAAGAAAAATAGATGTGAAAAGGGTATCGGTGTACATTGTGGTCATGTTGCTCCAAATAATATCATGTTTTTTTAATACATACTAGTCTTTCAATGTTTATTTCAAGGAGATTTAGAAATATATTTCTATTCCATTTTTAGACACAATCCTGAACAGAGTTAGACACTGAAAGGGGTAAAATGGGTGCTGTTGGAGTGCATGTAGCATCATGCATTTTGGTTGTAGAAAACACCCATATTATAATTATCATTATCACTCTACATGTAGGCACAAATATATGTACACTGCAAACACGTTTATACACTTGCAGATGATAGTAGAATCTATAAATTATCTTTGAATGTGACCAACCACCTCTGTATCATCGTTATCCATCCAGGGCCTCCATTCCATTTCAGACAATGATTTACTAGCTGGTGATTTACAGACTCCATAAATTTTCAAGCATAAAGTTCTACCGCCTCTCTTCTTCTTCACAGTTGCACACCCAGTCATTGCCAGCAGTTAGACTTGCTCATAAGCAGATGGTGCTATCCATTATACGCTATGTAATGAAATTGGTGAATTGTTTACTTTATATCAAATCCAACTAGTATTTCTCATCCAAACTAAATCAGATACAGTCCATTTGGTAAGCCTGACAAAATAACTACCCAGATCAGAATACACCGTGACAAAGTTGAAATTCTGCATAAAATGCACGAGCCTCTTTACTTGGAAAGACTAACCCCAGAGCGATGTATTGAATACTGTACACTCTCAATGCTGCCTTTGTCCAATTACAGAATGTTTGTATCATTTTAGCTGTGTGCCAAAACATATACAAAAGAGGTTTGTCACTCCCTTATTTGATGTCTCAAGTGTAGGCCTATGTGATTAGGAAACTAGATTATATACTTTTGTAAACCTCCTTGCTAAATAACTATTTGTGTTAGGTTTTAAAAGCCAATGCCCACTATTTGTAAGCCTCTGCAACTCACGAGAGACTGCTTTTAAAACCCAATAACCTCTTATTTTACTGATACACTTGGCATTACTGTACGTGGGCCTTTAATTCTGAACATTTTTGCTGGTCCAAGCAACTTATTTTACCGAAGGATAATGAGGAGACTTTTGAAATTAAAAACAAAAATATTTTTAATGGCCTGCAGACCTTGCCACAATGCAAAAATAAAATTTGGGAATATTGAGTTCTTTAATGAAAGAAAATAAATTCGTAACAACAATATTAATACGATATGAGATTAGTAAGGCACCTAATCCACTTGAAGACAGTTCAAAATTTCTATGAGCTTTTCTTGAGATTTCTCTCAAAATAGAAATAAAGCTTGGAACAAATGTCAAGTCACCTGCAACTACATGTACATATAATAATCCCGGTGGGGTCACTCAATGTGACTTCCGGACCGCATGACCGTTACCACAAATGCATATAACCCCCTTTTGCGGTCAATTTCAAGGACATTTTGTGAAATTTAACCCCCTTTTTTACGTCAAAACAAGGACAAAATCGTACTTTGGAATACCCCTATTTATAAGATTGTAAGGACACTTTCGCAAATTTACCCCTATTTTACCATATTTCAAGGACAAGACTCGGCTCCGAGAATTTTTCTTCCTGGTTTTCTCTTTTCCCTTCCCGGTTTTCTCTTTTCTCTTTTCCTGACCCCTATTTATCAATTTCGAGAACACCTGTGCACCCCTATTTTCTTTATTTCGAGGAATATTTTGTCCGCGGACATTGCTTGAAATTGACCCCTTTTTCCGCGATTTTGGTAACGGTCATGCGGTCCGGAAGTCACATTGAGTGACCCCACCGGGATAATAATAATAATAATAATAGCTAGTTCTTATATAGCGCTTTTCAGGGGTAATTTTTAAGGAATAAAATACCATTTTCAACCCTTTAGGCTTTAAATGTCCTTTCCCTTACTTTTTGGACTGATTTTTATAATACATATTTCAAATGTTGTTGAATAGTGCTTTTTATTCTTCTGCATTCTGCAAGGCCAAAGGGTCTAGATACCAGACTGCATTCAGAAGTTCAATGAAGAATTTGGTACCAGTTTTACAGAGTTGCAGTAGCCTGGTATCGACGCCCCAGAACTCATTGATTTTTATCAGGTTTACGTGTAGGAAGTAAGAGAGGAAACCAGGAAACCTTGAGAATAACATTCCACTATTTTCTTAGGGTCCAGTTCATGTTGGTCTTGCTCTTATTTTGGAAAGACAGGATTTTTCGTTGTTGGTCCTTCCTCATTTGATTCTGAAGTGCATCAACATTAAAGGCACCATTTCAATTTTGAATAGGTGCACATATTATATGAACAAAGAAGTTTATGTTGTGCATGTATAATGTATAAAGTGTAGGACACATTTAACAAGAAATTGTCATCATTGTATTTGATATATCAAGGACTATAAAGAATTTTGCTATTTTTAGTTTCTTTGTAATCAGTCACTCTTAGATGAAAACTCCTAGAATACCCAACATACATCTACAACATAGATGATTTTTGGTGGAAAAATTTCTTCACTGTAACTGTGTGTTCTAATACACTTTTGTTGTTGAGGAAATGCTGGGAAGCCAGTTTTCATCCACAACTGAAATTCAGGCCCTAGCAATCTATTAAAAAAATGAAATACATTCCAGGCTTTCCTGTGTTTACAAAGTAGATGAATTAATAAGAATTTCAGTCCTACTCGTGAAATCTTACTGGCAACCCTATGAAATGGTAACCTTTAAATTGTAAGCTTCTATCATATTTCACGGTGATAAGTGCAACATACTGTACATTCTTCAGGTAACATAATCCATGCCATACGAAGCTGTATCAACTACACGTCTCTGCTTTGCCATCATGGACAGATTACCAGGAAAGCTGAACCATGCATGCTGGCAATGACCAATCTGGAATCTTCATTATTTTTTTGTCCTTCTCTCTCTCGATCCGATAAAGAATGGTAGAAAATATGCCCTTGCAGTGCATATTTACATTACATCTGTACAAATGAATATGTTGTCTGTTTTTCCTTAGGGGAAAGAGAGCTTTTTGCTTTATGAATTTTGGAATCAGCTGCAGCGGATATGAGTTCATTTGATTTTGCAGGGAAATTGAGGAAACAAAATGACCCCCTATTTCTCTGGGAAATGTGTGGTATAATTTGATTTAATTTTTCTTTATATAGAACGGTGCTACTTTGAGAATAAACTTGTATTTCAATGCAAAATGCACAAATCTGCAGTAGTTTAAGTTTTAATCAGTACTATATTAACATTTAAACCTAGATTTGGAAGGTCATGAAATTGCAGAACATCATATGGATGAAAAACAATCAGATATTACTATTAGTACCGCCTCCACGTCCCTGTTGAGTACATGTAGTTTATAAATACTGTAGGCTGACATGATCACTGATTTTCTGTAAACTCTAGGCCAATTACTTATTAAAATCCTACATGTAATTTGTTGGCCATAAAAACTTCATTTAATGCCTTTAAACAGGAAGCTAGACCCTGAAAATATATTTCAGTCTCAATATGACCCTGGTATGCATATCAAATGTACAGTGATACGTAAACAATCTATTCTGTTCTATAAATGTTGGCTTTACAATGTTTCCTTGTATAATCATTTCGCCAGTAAGTAATAGCTACAATATTGCTACACCAATACTGGATAGTTTTCTCATTTTTGTGAAGGAAGGAATGATGGTATGATATTGTTGGTATCCTAATGCTTGGTCAAATGGTTGCATCAGTTATCTTGTTGGGGCTGTACACATTACAATAAAATTGTGATTCTGCATTCTACAACTTTCAAAAGCAAATCTAAAAAGAGTTCTGAATTATTCATACCCTTACCAATTTTTGTAATTTGTTAAGTATGTGAAAAATTGATTTGTCCCAATTTACATCTATGTATATTGAGAATGTGACATATTAAAGCTTACATCTAAAACTATTCAACAAAGGCCCTAAATTAAACCAGTCCACCTCTCATTCTTGACTGACGAGAAACACACCCACAAAAAAATATCAAGTTTACAAGGGGATTTACAAAGGGTGTGAATAACGTAGTTGTTCGCTATATGTGTATATTTGTCCGATAGGAAAAAATGTGGAGCAATTATTCGAAATTCTCATACAATTACAAGTCCTGCCGATGCATATTGCCGGTAGATCTCTGGTACATGTTCTGATTTCACACCCAGCATGGCTTCTGGGTGAGCAAACATAACAAAAACGTGCTTGCATGTGATGACACACCATACCACACAAAAGGGGTCCACGTCAAACAACATTCGATCCAGAAGCTGAAACATCTGAATGTGACCCGGTGCTCTGTGTGTATTTCCATTCACTTCTGTTCAAGTGTAATAATTCAGATTTTTAGTAAGGCTACAGTAGACTCCCTATTTGATTTTTTTCATTTAAAAAAAAAAGGAGAAATTTATTGTTGAATTTGACTAAGGCTTATAAATAATGTATACCGGTAGGCCTTTAGTTGAATTAGGTACAGGGTCTCTTGGTACATGGCTGTGCATATATATATTTAATGTATTCTGCAGCTTCATGTTCTGAAAATGAATGCTTCTGGTTTTCTTACCAAGTTCAACAAAAAAGGCCCCAAATTTGCAATGGAGGTTTACAATTTAAACCTTCTTCTAAATTATTGTTTAAGATCATTCTCCTTTCTCAGTTTGTGAATTCCAGTCATGTGGTTAGCTGTGCTGGGCTTGTGATGAGGGATTTCAGTCTAAGTTTAGGGTAAGGGTTAGGGTTAGGCAGTGTTTTTTTTCTTCCAGGATTGAAATTTGTATTGGCTAACTGTTTTATATATGATCTTCTTCTTCGCTATAAGTACAGGTCACCGTCGGTTGTATTCTCGTACTGATCAGCAATAGCAATACAATGTGGTAGCCCTCTTGAACTCTGACTGTATCTCATCATACACTCATTGAAGGGGTTGTTCTTAGCTGGTTAGTGGGTTGGTCATGAATTCTTCTACGTGGCCAAGTCTAAATCGTGATATGACACACCAGTCTGCAAATGTTCATGAGCATTCATGTACCGCTCAGCTTACCAGAACTTTAGGAACAATGTGAGGACAGACTACAACCCATGTACTATACTGTCGTCAATCAACATCTACATCTGATGTGAGCTTTAATAGTATCTCATCACAAGTTCATTGAATGAAGGGGTCGTCCCTGATTGCGATAGTCATGAATACTTAAACATGGCTCAGTTTATATCACAATAATACGGAAACCATGTTGCAAGCGTTCCAGCGGGTATTCATTAATCCAGCTATAAAGGGCCAGTGTAAGTATAATGTATGTGTTATTGAACATCTGCATCTTAGCTTTGATTGTATTTCTTCACATCCTCATTGAAGGGGTCGTCCCTGACCGGGATAGTCATGATAAATACTTAAACATGGCTCAGCTTATATGGTAATACGGAAACCATGTTGCAAGCGTTCAAGTGGGTATTCATGAATCAAGCTACAGTCTAACGAGTCTTAGTGGCTCCTTCTCTATGGATGCGTTTATCATCTTTTGCCACTCAGAAACATTGTTTCTATACAAACATATCGAACCCCACTATACAAACGTGATTTGCGGAATGTCGCGTTTATCAGCTCTTCACGATACGAAATAAAGGCATTGTCTTTGCGCAACTGCTTTGCACCATTCGACCCGGGAAGCAGATAGTTGCTCAGAGGTCAACTAGGGCACAGCACATGGCGCGCACTATTTCTTTGGGAAGGTCCGATATGTGTGTTTCAAAACAGCTTTGCGTTTATCATCTCTCAAAAACGTGATTCTGGCTCATTCTCACTTTCAAAACACACTTTTTTTGCGTTTCAATATACCCATATCTAAAGATATTTGAAAACAGGCTTGTGTTTATCACCGTGAAAATTTGCCTGAAACACGTTTGAAAATGCTAATTCTAGGCCAGAAAAGAGATGATAAACGCACCCTATGAAGGTCATTTGTCTACAGTATTTGGTCACCCAAATTGTCTCCCTTTGGAAGGAAGTGTGTGTTGAGGAACCTGTCTAGAAAGACCACCTGTCTACAGAGGCCACTTTGTGTGTTTCCCTTGGGCGGCCTTTACAGACAGGTTTGACTGTATAAAGGGCTTGTGTATGTGTGTTCTTCAGCATCTGCATCTGAGCTTAGATTGTATCTCATCGCATCCTCATTGAAGCGGTTGTCCCCAGTTGGTTGGTTGGTTGATCGTGAAATGAATACTTGAACATTACGAAGTTTACATCATGATAATAATATACCACGATGCAAACGTGTACACATAGGCATTCATGAATCCAGCTTCATATACGATGCTAGACAATTGTAAATGTACATTGTAGTCTACAGCGCATAGCCGCATACCGGTATAATAGTTCAGTATCTGCATTACTTATGAGGCATCAGGTTTCTCCCCAGGTGTGCAGATTTTTTGCTGGGTTTTACTTTCAAATCTCTACAGCTAATTGAAAGTGGGTTTAATTACAAAAACTATTGAGATTACAAAAAAGATGAACAAAGACACATTATAAACAAGGAAGAAAATGGCAATTTAAGTTGAATCTTTTCTTACAATCAATTTGAAGTTGGCTTGTACACAAGCCCAGTGAACATGTGCTAAATGTATTGGCATATGGCTTTCTTCCCCGATCTTTTTCCATGTCTCATGCCTATCACATTCATTCATACCTAGTCATTGAATTGTAATGTGATGGCTTTCATCACAGAGGCTGTCTACGGTTGGTTGGGTAGCGAGTGAGTGAGTGGGTCATGAATACTTGAACATGGCCGAGTCCTGCATGGACCGTTCTACCTCTATCAAGGTGTCTTCCCACTTGCCGATCTGAGCGGTCACGAAAACAACTTCTTGGGTGCTTAAAAAGATTGGTGTGGTTTTCATGATGGTCCTTGAATTATTTTGGGTGTAATATATTCAAACCCCCCTCAATGGACTCAAGACTGCTAGAAAACTTCAATATCCCAAAGCGCTGCTGCCACGTCTCCTTTGGTTCCTTTCATGTTGGATTGCATTCTTTTAAAGGTATAGACCAGTTTTGAAAACGTCCCCCTCTCAAAAAAAAAAATGGAAGCCCTTAATACCAATCATGTGAAAGAATATGTTTTTACTAAAAGTGATGACACAAATTTTGCCGGGAAACTGCCTACTAATTCATATATTTGGTAAATTATCATATCGATCAGGCCTGGATAGATATCGCGTACCGGTAGTCCCATATACATCTTTCTGTGTACAGTGCTTGTAACTTTACCAAGACTGGGCCATTTTTCTTATCCTTTTGATAATTCCAGAACCTTGCAGTACCTTGCAGTACCTTGCAGTACCTTGCAGTACCTTGCAGTACCTTGCAGTACACACCAATACTTATATGCTAGATGATCAACCTTTTCTGATCGATTCCACAACATTTCGTTCACAATGCAAAGGCATGACCAGGGGGGTGTTTCACAAAGATCCTAAGTAGAACTTAACACTAAGTTGGACTTAAAAATTATGGAAAGCCATTAGCATCTTTGAAAACATTTTGTAAAAGTTATTGTAAAAGGCATAACATGTTAATTCAAATCATTCATATTTTCTATCATCAAGGAGATTTCATGATCTGGATGTAGAATTTATAAAAAGTCTAAAATACTTGAATTTCTGCTTTTGAATATATTTCATTTTAAGGCTCTAATGGCTGTCCATAATTTTTAAGTCCAACTTAGAGATAAGTTCAACTTAGAATCTTTGTGAAACACCCCCTGAACTGGTCTGTACCTTTAAAAGCAGTCAGCATCATCTGCATTCTGTTGAGAGCCAGAAGATCATTACTGATTTCACAGCACCATCCTTGCTCCTCATCAGATGTTTCATCAGTTGCTAAAGGTCACTTGGTGGTATCTACACCACCAATGACATTTTGTCCAATAAACCCTGACCTTGCAGCAAATACATGATGTGATGCTGAGGGAAAATTTGTGAGTTTGTGTCTTGCATTTGTGCATACCCAGAAATACCATGTAGTTTGTATAACGAGATACCCGGAATCATCTGCTCTGGCTACCCCTTCCTCCCCCAAGGTATCCTGACCTTGCAGCAAATACATAATGTGAAGCTGGGAGAAAATTTGTGAGTTTATGTCTAGCATTTGTGCATGCCCAGAAATATGTAGTTTGTATTCCTTTTAACAACAGATCATTTCCGGTATTATCTCCTCTGTCTTCCCCCTCCTCCCCCACCCCCTCGCGGCAAATTAATAATCCAGATGGGTATTTTTTCCTCTTTCTTTGAGAAGGTGTGAAAGCAGCTTGTGATGTGAGTATGGTAATGAGGTAACATGATTCCCCGCTGCAAACATTCATGCATGGAGGTGGAGAAGAGAGTGGCTATTGCCAGCGATGGGGCTCTCCAAACGCAGATGATAGGAAATAGGATATATGGAAATCAGTTTCAAATAATGAAAAACAATGATTTATTAGAAATAAAATACCCACTGAAGTGCACTTAAGGAATTTGATGGAGTATTAGGTTTTAGCAAAAGTATGTGGTAACAGTCAGAAGTGGGCTGGTGTTTTGAAAATTTGGTGAGAATCAGTGGGGGGGGGGGGGGGGGGGGGTCGCCGGTGACCAAGCACTTTGTATTTGAGCAATTCACCAACAATGGCTCAAATGATTTTGAACAATAGGCCTGTAGAACTCGCAGCGATGTACGTCATTCTAAAATGTTTGGGGAAAAAGAAAAAAGAATGGATACAAAAAAGAGACGGGAAGTATTTCTTTCAACCAGAAGTACAGGAGTATTTCATTGCTGAAGTAATCACCCTGTAGGGAAGTTTTGAGTTGCTTACATTAGATCAACGCAGGAAATAAGGCTTACAAGGAAATGATAAAAATGTTAGATTGTTGTAAATTCCAAGTATATTTGGATGTTGGAGAAAAGATAACCTACATATGTATATAGTTATTTTGTGCCAGTGTAATTAAAGACCATTGTGACCAACTTGCTAAGAAGCTTTATCAGTGTGTGTAATGAGAATATTCATAGAAGTCAATTCTCAATGTAATCCAAACTATCATAGCTAGGATGATAGAAGAAATATTCCCATTGCTTCATTCTCATTGAGTAGGTTACAAAATACTATCTTTTTATGCTGCTGAAAAGGTGGAATGAAACTATATTAAATAAAAAATGTAATGTCGTAAGGTCAAATTACATCTGCAATGATACTTAAAAAACAAGGTAACAGTGGAGAAAGATATACCTTTTCCTTTTCCCCATTTCTCTGTCCTTTTCTCTTCAATAAAACGCTACAACATTAAAACGTGTTAAGGACACACCTGAAAATTGAGTGCCTTCACATCAAATTTTCCCTCCATACCCTGCCCATTAGCATAAATTGTATTATTGACAGCGGGACATGTAGAGCTTGCAGCAGTGACACATTGCGTTATTAAATAAAAGTGAGGAAGAAGGATTCAAAGATGATTGCAAATTCATTGTCGGCATGGAAGAAAAGGTGTCTCCTCATGTTGGAGAAGTCATTATCAATGAAGCAGTAGCGTCGGGTCTGACCCCATTCTCACCCGAAATATGAGCGCTTTCATTTATCACGTTTGGCATGCTCGTGCATCACTGATACCCAATGACGTTGCTAAACCGACCATTCACTGACTGATAACCGACATGATCAGGGCCTTTTCCAGGTTTAGTAATGTTCTCTTTGGTCTATAAGCCACTTCAGAGAAAGCACTTTTTTAATAAATGACCCCCAAATATCTAGAGATCTTTTGCACATGGATAGGTCCCACTTTGTGCATTTCAAAATAATCACTGCCAATGTGATGGAGTTGCTTTGTGAATACCCCTTTTTTAAACCCTCTTGAAGAGAATACTTCCACCTGTGTATATATATATCAAAAAAAGAAGTTTTGTACCAATGACTGCAGATAGTATATATCTGAAGTGGCTTATTGTCAGTCTGGTTCCTGTTCCGTTGGTGTGACAAGGGTATAGGTTTACAAGCAGTAAATATGGAAAATGAACATTAGACAGAGTTTACAGACATATTCTGCAAGAGAATTCTTGTATAGTTGTTTTTGACACAATATCACATGGAAGCAAACTCATAAGACATAATGCGAGCAAGCATAGTTAGTGTTCATTTGAAAAATAGGATCACAGTCATATTCTTAGTGAGGATATATCACTAATGGGATGCAAAGGGTTAAGTGCAATCTGTAAATGGGGAACACTCTTGTTTGCTTTTACACTTGAACACGTAACATATCTGAAGCAAGAGGGGATTCATCCTCACCGAGATGGGAGATGTGGGGACTAGGTGTCCATTTTTCCACACATCTGTTTACACAATAGGTATGTCTTCATCAGCTCGAGATTGCCAAATAGCCCACTATTTCTGATTTGGGAAATAAGCCCAAAGTTACAAATTGCGTCTTCATCAGCTCAAAACTCGAGCTCAAGAAATTAGCTTGAGATATTTTGCACAGCGTTCACACATACTGCAAGTCTTCGGGCTTGTGAAGACGCACCGGACAAATAGTGGGATATTTTGCCAAATAGCGGGATATTTTGCCAAATAGTGGGATATTTTGCCAAATAGTGGGATATTTTGCCAAATAGTGGGATATTTTGCCAAATAGCGGGATATTTTGCAAACTAGCCCAAGATACATGTATCTTTGAATGGTTTCCCGAGCAAATTGTCTGCTATTTGCGCTTTCACCTGCCAAATAGCCAGTTAAAGTATATCATGATCATGCTAATATCCAGGATCAGAAATAGCGGGCTATTTGGCAATCTCGAGCTGATGACGACAGGCCTAATGTGAGTAAGAGAGAACTCCTAGGCTAGAGGTGTTCTGCCCTTTTAGAATTCACCCTAAAGCTAGTATCACGGAAAGAGCTAGTACCACACTTGCTCCTGCGACAATCGCTCTGTGATAATTTCCACTGACCAAATGACTATGAACCCTTACCCTCAACTTAGCCTGAAACCCAAGTGTAACCCAAACCTGAACCCTATACTGACGAAGTAAAGTCCTTAGCAATTGCCACTGGAGAAGATGTTGGAGTACCCAGGAAGATGCCTGGTACAGTCAAACCTGTCTACAGCGACCGCCCAAGAGAAACACAAATGTGGTCTTTGTAGAAATGTTCCTTTAGTACATGTTTCAATGAGAAACCATTTTCAAGGGAAACAAAAAATGTGGTCCTTGTAGACAGGTGGTCACTAAAGCAGGTTTGACTGTACTATCAAATCTTCACAGTTCACACTACTGCACGAATACGATTTTATTATGTGTTATCTGGCTTTTAAGAAAGCTCTTATCTCGTGAGTGTGAATTTAGCCTCGCTCTTTTAACTTTTCCCATTCGACTGAGACTCCAGGGATGTCATTCACAGGGGAAAGTGAAGAAGAATTAATTGGTTTTATGGACAGTTCCTTGCCTTTCTACCAGGCGCAATTAAGCCATTTTTCATCGAGCATCATCACTGCAAAGATGCTGAAAACAAGACTAGTTCAACAGTATCCAACAATAATGACGAGTTGTTGGCCGGAGGGAATAAGCGCATTTGACACTAATTGCCACCCTTTTCTATGAACTGTGCTTCATTATCAAGAAAAAGCAGTAATAATAAATAACATGATTTGTTTATATCTTTAAATTTCTCCTGCAAGCCAAACTATCATGAAATGGATTTTCCAGGTGAATCACACATTGTTTAATGAGTAATATTAATTTTGGATATATGAGCTCTGGGTAGTCATCTTATGCTGACTCAGCATGGGACATTACTTGAGTGTTCCAATAAATAATGGCTTTTTGCATCATTCTGCTCAACCACTGTGACCATATCCACCTTCATATCAGCTAATACAAATTTACCTTTTTTATTTACAAGTAGCAGGTCTTTTGGATGAGTAATTGAGTATAGTTGTGTTTGTTAAAAAAAACAATACTGTGATTTTTTGTTCAAGGATGATTTTTTCTCATGATATTGTGGCAGAGTTATTGATGTGGAAATAGATTTGTTACCGGTATTTGTTTTTTAGTAGATCAGAGGTGAATTATTTAACAAAAGATATTGTATAGGGGATTTTTGTTTAAATCTTGGGAGTTTACTAGTAAATTGGCTCCTTTGTAGGCTAAACCACAACTCTTCATAGTTTGTGGAATTTAGAGATAAATTAAGGGGTGTTTTATTTTATAAATGAATTTATCTTTACAAAGAAAATGGGTTGACATAGTGGCAGCATGATCTGATAAGCATGTCATTTTTTACTCAAAGAAATGCATTTATTTACAGACAAAATGTCCTTTTTATAATAAAGAAAAAAAAATTCTTTAAGATTTTTCAGACAAGGTGAATCAGAATACAAATAAAAAAAACTATGAGTATTTGATACACAAAGTACTTATTTTCATTCTGTGTTATGTAAAGAATGATGAGAGAGTCATCATATATTACCAGTTTGATGACAATATATGAACATTCTTGTTTAGTGATTCCATCTATCATTAATGTTAATTGCAGATGAACCAGGAAATGCAACACATCTATTTTAATACTATCATTAATAACTTTATTGTGCAATGCAAAGAGCTAAAGACAATGTTTTTGATTACCCATTAAGAATATGTATATAATGTATCTCTCTTATACTTGTAAAAAAAAATAATAGGAAATGAGGAACACTTGTGAAACACGGACATAGCCAAAGGGGGAGGGGGGCCTGGGGGCACATATCCCCGCAAATTTCAAAAATTCAACCCCAAAAAGAAAAATTTAATAATTTAGTAACACTACATGCATTGAAATGTCAAGTTGTAAAACGTCAAAATGCATTTTTTAACTCAGTTGCTACGCTCCCTCGCAGAATACATAACGTAAACATATCTCTCACACACTTCTCCACAAAAATCTCTGGTACCCCCCAGTGAAAAAGTCTTTTCTACGCCACTGTCAAGAAATAACATTGTTCTTTTAAATGCAAAACTCTTTTAAAGACAAAATTCTAGTTCATTGAATCATCTTGATATCCCCCTCCAAGATCTAGAATTCATTCTTAAATCTTCTATTGACGCCCAAGATTAATTTCTCTGCTACATCCCAAGTGCTCTCCTATGATTTGATGATCGAGAGTGCAAACTTTTTCAGTAAACACGGGGCCAGTCATCGAGAGGGAGTCATCCATCAATAAACGCTTAGGCTGAAACCACTGTCTTCATTTCTAGATTTATGGAAATATGAAATAATAATGAGTAATTAGCAAATGAATTTCTTTCTTATTTCAATTAATCAGGAACTAGAGTTCAGTTTAGTTTATGACTGAACAAGAAAAATAAAATCATTGTCCTTAAGTCATTGTCATAAAGTGAAGTATTCTACATATTTAAGACTCATCGCTCTAATACTGATCAAGTGTGCTTCCACGGACTTTGTGATCGAGAGTGCAAACTTTCCGTGTAAATATGGGCCAGTGATTGAGAAGGAGCGATACATCAAGAAGAGCTATCTGACAAATTTGCTTTCTTCTTCTTTCCTTTGTCCACAGAGTCGAGAGATGACGGTCGAGGTGCACAACGAGATTCTGAGAGTACTCAATGAGCTATTTGCAGTAAGTAATCAACTTTCATCTCATTATTACATCTTTAAAGGGAAACCGTGGCTAAGACTTACATCACTTCTTTAGACAGAGATTGGCTTGCAATCATATTCTGAACGATAAATATTGACACGTAAATGTGTTATCTTATAGCTTCTCATTTAAAGGTTTACTACTTTAATTAGAAATGCTATATATCTGAATTTTGAAATACACATTAAAGTGCTTCCCTTTTACAGGCTCAATCCAGAAATTCGACACAAAGCAAACATAGACAGAACTCCTTCCTAGTGTTTATACATGTCAGTTGTAAGTGTTTATGTAGACTGCAAATGAAGTCACATGCGTAATTCTGTTGAAATACTCTGAAGTCTGCAAAATCCTCTTTCGTGTGGAATTTATTTGATAAAACTACTTTAAATATAAATGATAAACATTTATTAACAGTGAATGAGACAGATTGAATCTACCTTTTTTATGTTGCTGGTATAAGGACGAAACATTTGTCAATACACATCAATGGTTAATAATCTATTAACCTTTGAAACCGCTTATTTTATGTAATCAATGAGGTCTTTTGTATCTTGCTGTCTTCAATTGTGAGAATTTTGAGCATATAGTTCCCTATTTAAGGCCTCACTGGGTATGTACAGTGTGTTCTAGGCTACATTTGTAATTCTGTATCTGTGTTATCCTCTCAGTGGTCTGCAAATTAAAAAATATGTACTACCGGTAATGATAATCGGATTGAAAACAATAATCATATAATGCTTGACCACACATGATATTGTATTGTATTTGTCTCGGTATCAGACATACTTGGGGTTCATACAAGAAGTTTATCTGTATTGTTAATTTGTTATTGTTATTCATCATCATTAATATTGTTACTTTATTGTGATTATTTGGTAATTCAACATTTGATCTGAGCTTTATTTTGTCAATCCTATAGGGTTGTGGTTGAATATTGTTTTAGATTAGGGTTAGGCATAAGGTTATGGTTGAACATGGTTTTAGGTTAGGTTTAGGGTTAGGCATAGGGTTATGGTTGAAGGTGGTTTTATGTTAGGATTAGGGTTAGGATAAAGGTTAGGTCGAGTATTGGTTCCAGGGTTGAAATGAATGATTTGATTAGTGTGGAAAATTGACGCGAAGCAATCTTTGCAGGGCAGGATCAAGTGTCCTATAACCAATTATTCATATCATTATTATTATCATTTTAATACCTTGAATTGTATCTACCCATACAGGAAACCAAGTCTTACCATACAGCGCATGCCACGTACAAGACCTCAGATGACAAGCTACAACAAATACAAAGTGACCTTGAAAAGGCCAGGAAAAAGGGCAGGAGGATCAAGGAACATGAAAGAAATTTCGACAAGGTAGACATTAATTGCAAAAAATTATTTTCCTCTGTTTATCATAGCCTTTTACAGTCAAAACCTGTCTATAGCGACACTTAAGGGAAACACAAAAAGTAATCTTTGTAGCCAGGTTCCTTTAGTACATGTTTCAATAAGAAACCATTTTCAAGGGAAACTAAAAATTTTGTCTTCGTAGACAGGTAATTACTAAAGCAGGTTTGACTGCATTTGTCAACGATTGCAGAGGAGAGAAAAAGCAGACCTGGGAACATTTAATGTAAAAGAAACCTTGATAGGAAGTTGGTCTGATGAAAAACTAAATATATAGGTAGAGAAACAGCTTGCTAAATGTTTGGACATATTGGGGGGGGGGGGGGGATAGGTAAGCCAAATTCAGTTTCTACATACATGTACATGTACACTGTAGGCCATGGTTTCTACCAGTTAATTAAATGGATAAAACATTCATTAAAAAAAAAAATCTTAAAGATGCTCTTTAACATTCTTTAGTTTAAGTCTTTGAGGTTGAATTGAACAAAAATCTAATCTAATGTGAAAGAAAATATGAAAAGCAAATTTCAAGCTTTTCTTTTGCCTTGTTTTGTATTTCCCTTAGGGAAATGTAGGTAGAAAAAATAGGGTGAGACTTGCCATAATTTCTCCCCTTCAAGGGGAAATTTTAGAATTGTATTTTTTCCCCCAGCTTTTAGCCCATTACAATGTGGGATGACTTTTACATGTTCATCATAACAGTTATATTGTTAAAATCATATGGCACAAATCACCCTGGATTATTGTCTGTAATGATTATCTCAAATCGTACCTTTAAAACCAGATGGTGTATCAAACTTGTATCATGATAATGATTACCGTCTAGAAAGGAAATACTTGCAGACATCTACGTATTTGCTTTCTTATCTCCGGCACATTTGTCGCAACAGAATTTGGATCAAATTCAACTTTTGTTGTTATTTTCATTCAAATCATTTTTATGGTTTGAAATCATGAATGACGACTTGCCTTTCAAAATTTGATGGATTGAACATACATGTTTAGGTTAGTTTTGTAATAACAAGTATCAGAGTAATTTGAAACCATGGTTACAATGGCACTTAAAACATGGTTTTGTATTGTTTTGTGGCTACTTGCCAATAATAGATCAGAAAGCCGCAAGACATCAAAATGCACATGACATTACCATATTAGGTCTTCCCTCTGGACGTTATGTTTTTTATTAGCATCTGGTACCGAAGCAGTATATCATTTCCAGCAAGTGCTGGGAAAGAAGCAAATAATGAATATATATGTTCCTCATTTTCAAAATATGATAGGTTGTATTTGTATTTAAACCTCTCGTAATCCAAACACCTAATAGTTAGGCTGGACACAATGTAAAAACAGTTCATGTACAGGAAGTTCAAAGTGGTGAATTACACATGGATAAATATCATCGTGATGCCAAGAACTACTATTTAATTTTCAAAATGTTATCGCTGAGAATGATCTTCTTCTTACCTTAGGACCTACAAAAGTGTAATGAGTACAGCCTGAAAGAGGACAAAAAAGAAGGAAATTTGATAGCACAGGAAATCACAAAACAGAGTTGAATGACCAATTCACTTCACAGCAGATTCCCATGAATTTTATATTTGTTATATTTGTTTACATTTGATTTCATTTCCAGGAACATAAGAAGTACAAAGAATACAATGATGAATACAAGAAAACAAAATTCAATGATAAATACAAGAAAAGAAAATAAGAACATCAACTAATGCCTGGGGATTAGTACCAAAAGAAACTGACTTTCTGTAAAAGGCTCTTCTCTTTAGTTGATGGTATAATACATAAATATACATAAATATACATAAATATACTTAAATATACTTAAATGTACATAATTACATAATAAGATATATATACTTCAATACCAAGAAGATGCAAAAGACAAATCATGACATTAGGTTATAAATATAAAACAATTATATGTTAGTAACATTACAATTTAAACAGTCATCATTCTATTACAGTTTTATCTGGCTTCATTGAAATTTCCATTAATCTGTTTCTCTAAAAAAAGATTGGTTCGTTTTCCTTTAAGCCATTTGCTATAATAGGGGGGGGGGGGGTGTTTGGCCTTTAAAAGTAATCAGTTATGCCTAGCTACCAAAACTGGACAAGGACAGTAAAGTGCCTTGTATATGTCATCTTCTCAATTTGTTATTAACTGTCATTATTAGGTACTGATTGAATGGGTTGTAGTTTTATCACCGATAAAGCGATTTTTCAAGTGGAGAGTAGTAATTAGACTTGTTTCGCTTTACAGATCACCCTTATCCCCAACAGATTCAATGATAAATTTGTACTGTAGGTATAGACTGTACATGTATTAGGTGAATATGAAAATGTAAAATTATACCCTCCACAGACCTAGATGCAAATTTGATAAAGTCTCTTTCATGTTCAACGTTTATATCCTGCATAGTATAAATGGATAGTAGAAGATTTGCAAAACGGTCTTCTTGCTTAAAATTGCCCTTTATCCCCTCTTTTTCTTCGTAATTTTCTCAGTATTCAAATGCAGTGCCCTTAATAATGTTCAATTTTGTGCAAATATCTGAAATAAAAATCCAAACCTCAGAAAATAATTTGTTAGTTCTGTTTTGAAATTCTTCAATCAATCTACATTTGTAGTTCATTTTCTAATTTCATCACAAAGAAATATCAAGTCTGTGATAAGATAGAAAGAAAGGGGAACAAAGGTCTGTGATAACCATAGCCATATTATTACAGCATCTATGAAGTTAAATACATACACATATTTTTGCTTTGATAATGAGAGGGTTAGCTTAGCTTAGCTAGCACATATATATAGAAATATCTTTTATAAAGTGAATTTTAGTTTTACTTTGTGATGACAAGTACATTGATTGAAAGGTATTGTACTGTGAAAGTGAATTACATGTATATAAATTCTTGCAATATATATATAGATATACAAAATGTACATAATGTTTTAATAGCAAGTGCATATACCGGTAAATCTCCAAACAATTTCCGTATTTAAAGTTAATTACATTCTAGGCCTGTTACTTGTGTTGTGTTCTAAAAATTGTGTCCACTTGCCCTATATAGACTTGAAACTGATACTATACATGTATATCCCATATTACTTGTTAATATATAAATCACAGTGAATGATGTCAATCAAAGCCTCAGATACAAGGTATATAAGGCATTGTCTTTATGTCTCTGGTGGTATTGAACTTCTAATAGCTTGCAATGGAGACGAGGTTTCATTATGAACCTGAGGTTTCGCATGTAGTATCTGTACCAGAAAGATTTTGTGCAGCAGTAAAAGATAGGATTACATTTTGCATTTAATATTCAGTTTGAAGGATTTACATACTTTGGGAAATGTTATTAGATATTCCCGTAGTTTTGTACATGTAGATTCAACACTAATTAAATTCTGAGAAATATGCCGAGTATCAAATCCTGTACAACTTTGTTATGGTTTGAATTTGTCTTCATATTAGTAGTATGGCAACATTTTGTTAAAAATCAAAAACTAAATATATGTACAGCATTTTTCCTTATGTAATACAATACCGGTAGTAAAAATATATATGGAATGAAATGACCAATATGTGTTAAATGAAATGAATATCAATGAAACATATGAACATAAAAACCGCAGAAAGTTGACATAGTTTTTGGATTTATGTTTAAATGATTGGCTAGAAAATCACATAAATGTTCTACATGTATTGTGAAGTAAACTTTGTGACAACAGGTCAGCAAGCCGTAAAAGTTTTGAAGATATACTCTATCTATGATCAACAGAACTGGGGAGTGTTTCACAAAGACTAAGATTGAATTTCAGTTGAACTTAACCATGGCAGGCCTTTCATGCCACTAGTTCCTCTAACCAATCCTGGCATTGGTTTCTCAAGGGACGTACAAATAGTGGTCACAAATCTACATAATTTACCCTTTTTGATAGTTCAATATTAAAGGAAATTTTTTAATCTAAAGATCATAATTGAGAGACAGTTGGTGAGAGCAACCAGGGGCATGAACAGCCTGCCATAGTTAAGTCTGACTTAAAGTCGGTCTCAGTCTTTGTGAAAAACGCCCCCAGGACATAGATATGCCACTCTCTCTCTCCATCTCCTTTCAGAAGAAGAACTTGAAAATACAAAAAAGTCTACAAACTTTTAAATAAACGTATTTGTGGCTTACACCCAGTAAATAAAGATTGATTGATCAATCTGTTATAAAAACCAAGTCAGACAAATCTTGGAATTTGGAACTTTTATATAAGTTTTATTTTTATTTTTTCTTAATTTGTAATTTGTTTGTTCTTGACAGGGTAATCAAAAAGTGCAGAATGCACAGGTGAAAGCAGCGAGAGCCAGGAATGACTATCTGCTTGTTATCTCGGCTGCTAATGCCACTATACAGAAGTACTTTGGACCAAACGTCACCGAGCTCATCGACGTAAGTAGAGTTTTCATCTTCACATTGGCAGCAATGGTGGTGTTCTATGAATGATTGTTTTTGTTTTGTTTTATTTCCAATTTTTCATATCAATACAAAGAAACATCATACAAATAAATATAATGAAGAACATGTAAATTTGACAAAATATGTTTCGTTAAATACAAGTTTCTTACAAAAGGAAAAAGGCAGGAGACCACATGTTTGATACAAGTTCTCCTCTAACGAAATATATGTTGAAATGAATCGTTATGAATGAGTGTTTCACTTTACTGGCTAAAAAATATATTACAATTTTGTTGTTGTTTTGTTTATACTCATTGTTGCCAATTCAAAGACTACCGTATGATGCTTTGTCTAAGAATTTATTATGAAAGTAGAGCAATCCATACTGAAACAGAAATAGACCTGAATAGTGCAGTGCTTTAGACTCTTCCTGCCCTTTCAAAGTTGTGTAATGGTGTGAAATGTTTGTAATCGGAAGATACAAACCAAGATACAGGAAGCCTTTCCTTTTACACGTAAGTTATTTGAGCAGCCATCCACTGGGCGATATTTACTGAGCTATTGATAAACACGCCTGACTGCATCATGACAATAGTTTAACCTTTCCATTAACATCGTTTACCAGAATACTTGCATGAGTCATCAAGTACTCCATGTATGGTTACCGGTACATGGCCATGTCCCGTTACAGATCTTACAGCCACAACAATATCTTTGAATGTACATGTTATTGTCCATGGAGACATTTTTTCTTTTTCAAAAGCCTTGTTTCAGAGATCACCTGCAACTGCCTTTAATATTCCGAGGCATCCATTTTTAATATTCAATGAAACCAAAAAATTGACACAATTTAGCACCAGATACTTCCTGAAAACATCTCTTTGTGATCTTTTCTTTTAAAGATAACTTCCTTATGCTTGGTCTTTGTTCTGAAATAATCGTTAAAACCATGAAAATATAATAGGCTGATGAATGTCATACGATATCCACCATGTTGAAAGGAAATAACCTACTTGCTGCTTTATATGTAAATTATATTCTGAGGTAAGATT
>JAVYIG010012702.1:0-51891 GCA_035222895.1 Strongylocentrotus droebachiensis
AGTCCTAAGCTGCAAAACTGTAATTTTCCTTCAAATCCATCATTTTCTTTCCTCACCAAGGAAACTATGGATAAGTGATCGCATCATTGCTCACTACTCGGGTGAAAGAATCATGGGTTTATTTATATCTAGGGCTCTAATTTAGGGAAATGAATTTCATCACTTTTTGTATGTTTGCTCACGAAAGCATGTTGAATCAAATAAGACATTGTGTCATTTAAGACCCTCGTTATATGATTCAAATTCCGTTATGTTGTTTAACCTGTTACGCTCTTATTGCATTTATGAATTAAACGTTGACCATTCTCTGAAAGAAAGGGATCATTGCTAAAGATGAGATGTACTAATGAAATTATGTTACCAAAAATGTGTCGGAACTGGAAGATGACCAAATCAAGTAAATGTAGTTCTAAATATATTGCAAACAAAAAAGAATTATTAATAAATGTTGATATGAAGAGTTTAAAGATGGAAGGAAAAATACAGAAGTATTGGGCTGATGAATTCGGATTTAGGAAAAAAAAAGAACGTTTGTTGAGAAATGAAATACTGCCCTCTTCGAAACCCATTTGCAGGTGGATTCTGTATTCATTTTTTTCTGTCTCACTTTCATTCCTCATCCCTTCCCTCTCCTTTTATCATTTACCAAGACCTCTTTTGTATTCCAATCGAATTCCAATGACTATTCTCTGCAGCTCGTTATTTGAAAATGTCTGATTATAATTAAACCGATTACTATCTAATTCTTCATTATCCCTTTTCTCTTCTAGCTCCACTCCCTCCATCCGTATCTCTATCTGGCTGTCTATGTCTCTTTCTCTCTCTCTCTGTGTGTCTGTCTGTCTCTCTGTGTGTGTTTTTCTCTCTGTGGCCCTGTCTCTTTACCACATTATTTGTCTATCCCACCTCGCTCTCTCTCTCTCTATTTTGTTTGCCGCCCTAATCTCTCTATCTATCTCTCTACCCCTCACTTTCTTCTGCTTCTTCTTCTTCTTCTTCTTCTTCTTCTTCTTCTTCTTCTTCTTCTTCTTCTTCTTCTTCTTCTTCTTCTTCTTCTTCTTCTTCTTCTTCTCCTCCTCCTCCTCATCCTCCTCCTCCTTCTACTTCTTCTCCTTTTTCTCCTCCTCATCCTCCTTCTCCTTCTTCTCCTTCTCCTCCTTATTCTTCTTCTACTTCTCCTTCTCCTCCTCTTTCTTCTTTTCCTTCTTTCTATCCTTCTCCTTCTAACTTTCTCTCACTCCCTCTCTCCAATACTCCATTCATCAATGAACCTCCTATAATAGCTCGAAGCAAAGAGCACAGTGGGCGGAAGAGTCAATCACCAGCGGTGAGCGTTGGGTTGTCAGGCCGGTAGGGATCGGGTCAGAGTCCCGTGCCTCTACGCTCATGTTCCGGTTGATGTTCCCTGTGCCTTCCTGTTTTGATAGCTCTGAGAGCTTTCTGGCGCCACTCCCGTGAAATACCGTCCCCGTGAAAAACAGTAGTCACTCAGGGCATGGGCGTGGCAACATAAAAATAGCCCTAACTTTCGGTATACTCAACAAACGATAAGAAATTTCTGTGCAGTTTCTAACTCAAGTGATTCATCATATTTCTTTCGCTCACTTTGACAGTTTGAGATACAACGTTATGTTTGATATGTTTTTACATAATGTTGTAAAATCCGTGAGATACCATTTCCGTGAAGAACGGTAATCGCATATGGGCGTGGCAATGTTTCATAAAAATAGGCCCATGGTTCGGAATCAAAAGGTGACATGAACTTTCTTTTGCTGTGACTCGAAGTCTTTGGCGACTTTGTCATGCTTGAGATAGAAAATTTATCAGACAAGATATTTCTATTTTTGCGTGATCCCGTGAAATTCCGTCCCTGTGAAGATTAGTAGATATAATGGGCGTGTACCCGTTCAATAAAATCAACGTGTTTTTTTTTTTTTTTTTTATTGTTGTGTTGCTCCTTCTAAAGTGATTCATAAACTTCTTCTAATTGATTAGAAATTCAGGAAGGGGAATTTTTTTCTCAAGCAAGAGGAAAAGTTTATTTTTATGTTAGTTGCCATCCTTTGAAATATCGTGGCGGTAATAACATGAGTGAATAGAAGACACATGGGCATATCCCTTTCTGAATGATATAACATTAGGATGTATGAAGGCAAGAAGCCAGTTCATTGATACCACCTGCGCATGGGCAGATAAAGGTCATTTGTACAATACTTTAATAACCCATCGAGAAGAATGATGCACACGCCTTAACGAAAATATAATGAAATAATTATTCATTCATGTAGAGAAGGTATACATTCTGTGTTACACAGGTAGAACTATATCCAAATAGTGCACCTCCATCCTTCATTCACACTGATGTCCTATTCTTTTCATCATTTTCAATGTGTAATACTTGAATATAAGAATATTTCTATTTTGTCTATCTTTTATTTCTATGGTTCTTTTATGATTATAAACAAAACGATATAGTTTCTTATATATATACACATATATATATATATATATATGTATTACGTATTTTTTTATAATGTGTGACCAAAACAATTTCCATATATTCTTGTTAATTCGGATGAATAAAAGAATTGAATTGAATGGAATTAAATTCCCTTTAGCAATAATTATTCTTAAAAGCAAAAAGTGGGACTTCTCCAGGTGTAACAGATTTACGAATATTTGGGGTCATTTTGTACATGTGCTATTTACGAAACTGGTCTATTGATTATCGATTTAGTTTAGATGCCTCTAGAAGAAGACAAAAATCAGATAAAGCAAGAAATTTGCGACTCACATTGTAAAAGATTTTGTTTCAAATCTAAACGATGTATTATGAATGCAATTATAAGAATGTTTTCGAACACGTAGAAGGCGATTTTTTGTTAGCCATGTTAGAAGGACCTTGACGTTTTTGCTTAGTCATCGTCTAAAAGAAAGCCTTGTCTGCAAAGCCTACCCTTCCTTTTAGCCAGTGGCGGGAAGTGTGTGCTGGCTGACCAGAACAGGTGCATGACAGACAGAAAAACAGGTCAAAATATTCGATTACATAACTTTAACAAGAAAATTATCATTGAAATAGCAACAACGATTTGTAAATACATTTCCAAGTGTTATAACGTAAATGTTTTTTGTTAATTTCTTTCTCCAGACAAGCTTTTATAACATTATTGGTTGTAAGTTTTTCTCTTTCAATTTGTTGTATGCTTTTTTTAAATCAATGTTTACGATAATCCATGCTAAGTAACACGATATACAGTTAACAACTAGATTATTGACACCCCTTACAAATCTGATGTTCTTGTGTGTTTCGTAATTCAAAATGAAAGGTTGATTAGTTTAAATAAGGCCTTTTTTGAAAAAATTTAAGATGTGACCTTTAATATGCCTGGTCACATTTTTAATGAATAGGTATTAGATAGAATCAATTTTCAATTTTTGAATTTCTGAAGAATTTAAATATCAATTGTGAATTTTTTCTTCAAAATGCATTTCTATCGCTTGTTCACTGAGAGAATCTTCACAGAATAAAACCGCATAATGAAACGCCCACTACAATTTGTGTTCTACCCCCCTACCCCCCACCCCCTCCCCCTTAATAAAATGCTTGCAAAAAGGTGGAGATCTGCTTCTGTTCCACCTTGTATTCAAAGACATGTTTAAAAGCTGGGGGCAAAGTTACCACCTTTTTTCTCGCGTCCATGTCTAACGGTAAACTATCCTAACCAAAAGCGGAAAAATCATTTACTTCCAACATCACCGAGTCTTCCGAGCGGTTGCAATTTTCAATCATCATCAGTTATCTTTAATGAAATTTGTCTGGTCATTTACAGGCCTATTTTAAAAAAGGAAGGAGGAGAGAGAGAGAGTGAGAAAGGAGAACTATTTTAAGGCGAGGAAAGGTGACCGTATCGTCTTAATGTAATTACTTGATTTTGAGTTTCCGAACCGTTTTCCTCTTTTTGTTATACATCAGTGCAGCTTTGACGGTTGTCTTGTTGTTTTTGTATGATGTCACCAGCGTCTTCTCGGAATCTTTCCTCTCCTAATTATACTGAAAATGAGAAAGTTCTCTGACTCTCATCTCACAGCGACCACCCTAAATTGTCAAACTGTTGTTGTTCTTGTTGGTTTTGCTTTGTTTGGGTTGTTGTTTGTCGTTGTTGTTGTTTTCGTCGTTGTCATTGTTGTATTTCACCCATCATATTACAATAGTTTCTCCCCCCTCTCTCCTTTTCTCTAACTCCTTCTTCCCCTTTATTTCCCTTCTGAATCCACGTTCTATCAATTCTCTTCCTTTCTTTCCGTGAAAGATAAAATGTGTATACATTATATTGATTATTATTAGACATACTTTGCTGTATACAAAATGTACAAAACAGAGAAGCTAAATCAGTTAAATATCAACATATCGACTTTGACTTTATTTCCATATATTCCTCCATGTAAGTCTCTCCATTAGTTTCTCTCTTTCTCTCTTTCTCTCTCTCTCCGTTTCTCTCACGACTTCTTACCCTTTATTTCTCTTTTGATTCCATGTTCTCTCAGTTATATACATTATTTTAATTATTAGTAGACATACTTTGACTTTATTTCCTAATATTCCTCCATGTAAGTCTCTCCATTACAATTTGTCAATATCCACGCAATAACAGAAAAGTGAATAAAGTTTGGCAGTGCATAGTGCATTGAAAGAAAGAGCAAATTATTGAGTTGCCAGTCTAATAATCCAGTATAAATATTTTTATTTTTGTAAAAGTTTGTTTGTTTGTTGTTGTTGTTATTATTTTTGTCTGGTCTTCCAAGAACCTTCTTTATCTTTGTGGTGACCCATATTGCCTTAGACCCCGAGGCTGAATCGCAAAATACTCAACGATCTTTATATTTTGGAAAGGGAAATGAGAGGGGGATTGGAAAAATAGATAGAGTCAGAGACATAGAGAGAGAGACAGAGAGACAGAGAGAGAGGGGGGAGGAAAGAGAGAGAAAGAAAAATGAGCGCAAAACAGTGAAAAGTGTAAGAAGGAGGGAGAGAGAGAGAGAGAAAGAAGTGGAGAGAGTGAGGGGTAGAGAGGAGAGGAGGGTAGAGGGGTAGAGTAAGCGCAGGTAGAGAGAGAAAAGGGGGAGAGGGTTTGGAGAGTGCGAGAGAGCAGAGAAAGGGGAAGGAGAGAAGGGGAAGATAAAGGAGGGAAAAGATAGATTGAGTATAGGGGAACAAGTGTGATGAATAAGAAAAAGAACTAGAGACGGGAGAGAAAGTGCGAGATAAAAAGAGTATGAGAGAGAGAGAGAGAGAGAGAGAGAGAGAGAGAGGGAGAAAGAGAGAGAGAGAGAGGAAGAGGAGGATGTAGCTCCAAGGTTCTAATCGTGGCTATCTCTCGTTGTCCTTTGTCCAGTCAGGAATGATTGACAGGTTCTGGCGTCCGCCCAGAAAGCTGACGACTTCAAATGACGTCACAATGAATAGCCCCGAAGTACCATGAGCACATCTCTTCGCGGTCTGGTCAGTTGTTATTCTCACCTTGTACGTGTGTTTGTTTGTTTGTTTGCCTGCTTTCCAATATTTTTCTTTTTCGTTTGTTTGTTTGTTTGTTTTCTTTTCAATATTTTCTTTGAAAGCTTGTTTATTTTTTTTTTAATAATTTTCTTTGGCCGTTTGTTTTCTTTTCAATATTTCTTCCTTCTTCGTTTTTTGTGTTTGTTTTGTTTGTTTGTATTTGAGTTTGTATTTGGGTTTGATAGGTAAATCAATGATTACATAGTGTATGATACAGAGATGCAACGTACATTGTATCTATTGTGACTATACATTAGTAATAGTAGTATTAGTAATATTATTATTATCATTATCATTATTATTATTATTATTATCATTGATATTGTTATTACTTTTGTTATCATTACTATTATTGCTATTATGATCATTATTATTATTATTTTGCATGTGCTGTCCAGTCATTGACAACATAAATTGCATTTCATCAAGTTATGTAAACAAGTGCTTTTGGTAATGGACAGTTCGTAGAGCCCCAAAAAAGAAAGTTCGATATCGCTAGTTACTTCTAACTTTGTACTGGTGAAAAATCTCAATTTTTTTTTCTATATTATCTCATGCTAAATATTTTGAAATTGCAGATAATTCTTGTGATGAAGTTCACTTTTCACTTTTCATGAAGTGTATTTTATGTGTATTCAGCGAATAATACATAATTACTGATCATTAGGATTCAAGTAATATCAGGAAAACTAATACAATCGAGAAAGTCATACCGAAACTGAAATCCATTTATTTGATCAGTTCCTAGACTGGTTTTGTGGTGTGGATGACAAATTAAACCAAAATAGTAAAACAAACTTACAAGACCGTTCTAATCGGCGTCGCGTGATGTGGAATGATTTAAATTCCAGCATTCTATTTTAAACCGCACGTACCATTG
The DNA here is from genome assembly GCA_035222895.1 of Strongylocentrotus droebachiensis. Taxonomy (NCBI): domain Eukaryota; kingdom Metazoa; phylum Echinodermata; class Echinoidea; order Camarodonta; family Strongylocentrotidae; genus Strongylocentrotus; species Strongylocentrotus droebachiensis. Next base: position 6,435 of record JAVYIG010012702.1, read on the forward strand.
TCTTCTCCCCAAGGCTCTGGTTTGTCATAAAAACGAATTAAATGACTAGATTTGTATTTTAAGATCAAGTGGAGTTTTGGTCATGCGATTTCATCGTGACAGAAAATGTCTGTAATAATGCAATTGGAAAAGAAAAAGATTGTTAAATTATGTGAGGTTGTGGAATCATCAAAATGATAAGAAATTGGCCTAGTCTTACTAAAAGTCACATACGCTCTACACAGAAATGTGTGTATATGGGACTACACAAACATGTAGCACGAAAGTGTGGTCCACAACCTCTAGCTGTTAATTGTCAAATTTCTAATATGAGGGTATTTGAAGAGTCATCCTTTTCACCGGGATGCTTTTCCTATAAGATAATCTTCCACAATTATTTTTTTTTAAATGAGAAAAATCACGCATTATGTTTCACTTTTCCCAGAACACTACCTTCCTTTTAAAGGCCCACCGCACTACAAGTAGCTACTTGCGCCCTCTATATAACAAACAATGCCTAATCGGTGACCATTGGTCCCCCATGATCCTATTTTTCTTATGTTATTTGAGAGCTGAGTTGATGAGATAACCACCTGTCCAGTGCCCTTGTAGGCTGGTCTAATCCCTCCTTTACACTACTACCGATAAGCTTTAAAGGTAGCCTCTCCGCATGTAGAAGTTATTAGCGTATACTAACATGCATTCACTTTGGCGTAGCTAAGGGATGTTGTCTAAGAGTGAAGAAAGGAGATGAAGAGAACAGCATGGGCAGAGAGACGGAATGGTGAAGGGGTAAAGAACGTACTTTTTTAAAAATTGATAATAGTATTTACGGTTTCTTTTTTAACGCTTAATTCATTTTGATTTGATTGATTGATTTTATTAATTTATTTCTGTTTGAATTTCTTTTTATTTTGCAGTTTTACAAATATATGACAAACCAATCATTGCCAATTTTTATACATGACAAAAAGAGAAGAATATAGTAAGGGAAGAAAACAAGAGGGTTGACAAGTAAGCAAAGCTTGTTAGCATGACTACCCTCAATGGATACATAAAAATACAAATATGGAAGAGAAAAATATTGGTAAATAGGGAAAGAGAGGAAGAGAGAAAAAGGGGAAAAAAGAAAGAGGGGTGTACATCTAGATTCACAGATGTATGTGGTAGTTAGATTTCAATTTGATATATATGAAGATAAAAAAAGAAGATGCCCATATTTTGTCTTCATTCGACTAGTTAACTTATGTATACCATTATGTATTAATATTTTTTGTTGTGTGTGTTTTCTTTTTAATATATTTGTTGTTTTTTTTGGGGGGAAGGGTGTTGGGGGGGTTCTACCAAAGCTACAGACAGGCTCTATGCTCGATTAACTGTGATCTGCTCCCATTGGACAAAAACATGGCTGCGTAGCGTCTCATATGATTGAGTAAGACGTGTTGGGTTCTCCAGGGGCGAAAGCGATAGTTTCATCATCTGATTCGAGACCCCATCTCTTTCCTGCCCCTTTTCCTTGCCAATTCAAAAATACAACTAGCTTCTATCGGCTCCATTGGCTGTAGATACGGGGTGCATGAGGGGCACGTCCCTTCCCCCATCTAGGGATGCTTTTCTCGTTTGTATATATGTTTTTCCATGTTCTTACTTATTCTTTATTGCTGTTATGAATTTATGTTTATGATGTTGCTCTTCTTCTTATTATTATTATATATATATTTTTAAAACTATTGTTCTTTATTATGTTTAATAAGGCCTCATGGCAGACCACCATTATCGGTGATATTGAGTCACCCTTTCTAAATATCACAATTGAATAAATAAATAAATGAATAAATGATTAAGACGAAGAAAAGGCGAGGACAGAGAAAACCGGAAAGGGTGAAGGCCAAAAATGACAATAAAAAGACGCCTAAACCATCTCTTGCACCATTCCCCTAATCAGTGGCCTTGGAAATTTGCATTTCATCTCGGTTGCCCTCCCCCTCCCCCCCCCCCCCTTATGAATGCACTCGAGTTACGCCACGGACTGACTCCGTTTTGTTTCGATTGAGTCAAACAGATTTTTTAGCAATACGGTCGTTTCATAATCAAAACAATCCGAAGGAGAAATTACAAAAAACAACTGATCTTTTTTGTCTCTAGATGTCAATGTTTTCGATTGAAATTAGTAATATTTATTTGATTTCCACGGTTAATCCCCGCCATGCGTTTCTGGTTTGTGATCTCGGTACATTCATAATGATGTTCCGTTGGATGGGGTCATTCCTCGAGCAAATGAAAGGGTATCTTTCCTAAATCGTGAGTAATTTTTATGATTTAGGAGAAGTTTTTTGCCAAGAAAGCATTATCATACATACAAAATATTTCATACCATTTCCCCTCATTGCAGCTCAATGTATGCAGGCGCCAGTCAAAATGGTTGGCTGATCTAATTATTTTGAATTAAGGGGAAAACAATCATGTAACCGTAATCGATATTATAGGAATATCAAAATTCCTCTTAATAAGAAACATATGTTTATTGTCGTATTTATCTTGATAAGCTTGTCTACAATGTGACAAATGCGATTATTTCATTCAAACATCAATCATATGTAATTAATATAAGTTTCAAAAGCCACAATTAAAATTCATGACTTTAGACTTCCAATCAATTCGATCCCCCTCCCTATTATATTTTCCTCTTAGTTTTTTTTATAAAGTTTGGATCAAACGATTCAATTTTTATATTTACTCTTATTTATATCGATGTATGAAATTATAGGTAATTAATTTCGCGATGAGATAGAATGCTGCAGAATAATCATTTAATAAATTACGATGAACTACGCATCTGCGGAGAGTCAAATGGGGTTCCCCAATAATATATCTTTGGACCATGGTTTTTTATTTTTTGTTGATAGTCTCTTGCAATTGAGGATAGAACAAAAGATATCAACTTGATACAAAATATAATGGAACATTTTTAAAGAAGAAAACAGGTTTCTAATGACTGCCTAATTCTTCTTCGCTTTCACTACAATTCTCGGGACAGAGAAAAGGTTCAATTACTTGCGCTCAGATATTTGTTTCGTAGGAAAACCGTAGGAAAACCGATGGAAATTATGTACTTTTCTCACTGGCTCCAAGGAAATAAGCTATACTTTCCTATATTATTTCTAATGATTAAACTTGCAAGCAAAAAAGAATGTTACCTGCATATTTTGCTTAATTCTAAATTTACAATACGTGTTCTAAAATAAGCTGTCGTAAAATCATTGGGTCGAAAACTTTTTTTTCAAAGGAATTCAAACTCATTTATTTGGAGAAATGAACCTTCGTATCGATTTCATTCCACCCCCTCGGGTTATTATTGAAACAACATCGGAAGAAATATAACACTATGTCTAAATCCCCCAACCGTTCGCTGCATCCAAGGTAGAGCAATACGATGCATCTATGTACACTGTGCGCTACGAGCTAGCCGGGAGCAGCGGAATAGGTTTCTCTCCTGTGTTTCCTCTCGTGGGCGATTCCAATTCGCTGGTGTCCGGCGCTCGATTTGTCGCATCACGTTGCGTGTGCTGCACGCGAGGGGACCGCTTCAGCGGGCGCAGCGGAAATTAACAATGACACTACCGCTTCATACTACTCTAACACAACCAATCCACCATTTTTCCTCCATTACCCAACCTGAATCAATTGTCTAGACGTTACCGATCATGTTACACTCGAATTTAAAAGTGCAAAATTAAGCATAATATCCTAAGTAGATATCAAAATATTGTTTTATTCCATCGTCGAAGAGGAAAATATTCGTTTCCTCTCATCCGATTGAAGATGATAGCCGCCATGTTGCTACACACGCAAAGGGAGTTTAATGTGAGCGCTAGCATACATACTGGCGCCAGTGGCTAGGTAATTGAAACTTTGTTCGTTTCCCGTCGAGTCCCCGTGCAGAAATCAAAATAATCATTTTGAAACGAAACTTTTTTTCTCCCTCCAAATAAAGACACTATTGAGTTACAAACATGATCTTGTATTTATTTTCTCTTTATCAGGGGCATTACTTGAGCAAAAATAGCGATGGTTTTGTTTTGTATTACTTAGATCGCAGTTTTTGCCGGTTTATTAACTGAATTGAAGCCATGGCTTTTGCTTCAAAATTACATCAAAGGATATAAAAGGATACACAATGTATTCATAATAAATTGAAATGTTAAGTGGGCTTGTATTATTTTCCCTCTCATAATTATAACCTGAAAAGGAAAAATATTATAAAAAAGCTCATTCAGCAGTTTCACACTTCGATTGAGCTACATGTTTATGAAGTATGTTTGTGCCTACTTTCAGTATTACTACGCTTAAAATGTATCTGATCTTGTCTCAGAAACGCGTGCTCCTTGTTTCTTTTCATTATCTTAATTACGAAATTCACAGTGGTATGAATAGACAAGAGAAGGGGAAGCAGGGACAGAGAGATAGAGAGAGATAGAGAGAGTGAAAAGAGATAGGATAAAATACAGAGAGAACGAAAGAGAGAGACAGAAATAAGAAGAGAGAAAGAGAAGTTAGAGAGAGCATGAGAGAGAGAATGAGAGAGAGAGAGAAACAGAGACAGACAGAGACCGACAGACAGAGAGAGAGAGAGATAGACAGAATGAGATATAGAGATTAAAAAAGATAGGATAAAATACAGAGAGAAGGAAAAAGAGAGAGACAGAAATAAGAAGAGAGAAAGAGAGAATTAGAGAGAGAATGAGAAAGAGAATGAGAGAGAGAGGGATGAGGTAAAGAGAGAGAGAGAGAGAGAGAGAGAAGGAGAGGGGACAGAAAGTATACAGAGGTTGAAAATTGTTAATTTTGCAGTGCTTTATCGATCATTCGTCGTCCTTCTACTCTTTTTGTTTTCCTTCATTTTTTTAATTGCTTTTTCTTTTTAGGTCAATTCTCTCCAAACTCCCATTTTGGGGGACCTATAAACAGGCTATCTTATACAAATCAAATACACATACATGTATTTCCATCACGAGTCATATTACACCCATATTAGGAAGTAGGCCGCAATTAAAACGTATTGTGACAGGTGCTCATCCGACAAGCAAGGTGATTGGCGGAAAGTAAACCTTGTACGGCATTGGAACACACGTAACAAACATCCTGAACAGCCAATCAAATAAGGGCTACTATTCAATGACGAGTCGAGGGCCGGAGGGCCTCTTATACCTTGGAGGTTGTGTATGGCACGCGTCCAGTGATTGGCGGAAAGTGACATGTGAATGAAATGACTGACTTATCAGTGTTTTATCTCCAGAAAACTATGCTGCGGCAACCTTGGATCTGAGATTAAGCTTTGAAAAAAAGGAAGAAGGGTTAGAGGAAGAAGGAGAAGAAGAAACAAATATACATATGAGTATTATCAGAAACTAGAGATTTATAAACTTACAATTAGTAAACGAAAAAGATATAAACAAAAATTGAAAGGCGTGAATATTCTCAAAAAGAATGACACGCCAATAACACCAAAAACAACAGCAACAACAAATTTCGGATGGAAAGTCAACCATTCAAATTGGTGCATCCATTATGTGGGAGCAAGCCTGAATCCGATGATCGGGGTGATACCAATTTCTGTCAAGCGCTTAGAGATATCGTCGATGTAATAAGTGCTATATCAACCCAGAATAATATAATTACTGTTATTGAAATTATTCACGTACTTGCTTTGTGGATTTGAGATGGGATGAGTAGGTTGAAAAAGTTATTTTTAAAAAATCTTAAAATTTTGTTTCCCCCCCCCCCCCTCCCCCTTATTAAAATGTCCTTCTTGTTCTTCACAAGGAAAGGGGTGTCTATTGTGCCCCTGCGTCCGAAGGGCAACCCACAAAGTTCATAAACAGTAACAGTTTTCCCGCACCTATCCACTACGGTCAACCTTCCGCCATTGAAAAGAGATCACTTAGATCTTTCCTCTAATTAATTATGCAGACAACAGTTGCTCGGGAAACCTGTCAATTCCTTCAATACCAGCATGGTTAAGGTTTAGCTAGTTTCCCTATTGAATCATTTTGGATTAAGACGGGTCAGTGGTGTGATGGACTTGCCAATGAGTGACAGTTACAAGCCGGACAACTTCTACCAAAATGAATGTAAACAGGGTCATGAGGAAGTTGTATTGTATGAGGGGGCATCCCCCCCCCCCAAAAAAAAAGAGAATTACACACAAATAAGCGTATACCTTTCAAAATGCATGCTGCTGGGTCACAAAATTAACGATGAACCGTTGGCATGCATATGAAATTATCTTTTAGAAATAGAAATATGCAATACGTATAAAATTGATTAATAATTTATACGAGTACAGTGTTTCACTTCATTATTTTGATATCAAGGAATAATATATTCCCCTCTCATCACCCCCTCCCCCCCCCCCCCCTCCTCTCTCTCTCTCTCTCTCTCTCTCTTCAATTTCTTCTTATTTTTGTACGACTTTCATCATCGGAGAAATTAAGATTTTCTGTCAATTAATCGATAGTTAATTAAGAAAAAGCTGCATATAAATATAGAATGTCTCGTTGAATTTCCCCCAAATTGTTACCCAATTTTCGCTCTTCCCTTTCCTAGACCAATGATCTTTCATACATGTACTTGACGACAGGTACAAAAATCAGGTGTTTTGTTTATGGAATCTAGCTTGTCCCCGTCTATTTAACTATACATGACATAATTACGTTTGAAATAAAAAGCAACACGCGAACAGTTTTGACAATCTCAAGCAGCAATTAATTAGGCAAAAGACGATTGAGATATTCGTAGCACCGTCATCAATTTCATCACAAAATCTTCTTAATCGGCGCTAGTTTGGGTTCTTCTTGGTTGCTACGTTCCAAATAAAACGCTACAAATTAATATGACAGTCTCAAACAGCAATTAATTAGGCAAAAGACGATTGAAACGTTCATATCACCCCAACAATTTCAATCTTCTTAATCAGCGATAACTGGGTTACGCATTAATTAAAAACTTTCAATCCCTTCCATAGCCTTCGTCCTAATCCCAATATTACTCGGAGGCGTCTACGGGTTAGGGATGTCGGGACACCGGATATCAAAGTGTAATCCGAGTATCCGTTTAAATTATCCGGATTACGTGATTGCGTTTGAAGTCTCTATTAGTGCAGGCGTTGTGTTACGAGCGCCGTTAAGCTGTGAGCGATTAATTTACTGATCAATTTTCAAAAACAACTTAATCTTTTTGAGACGTTTTTCGCGTGTAGGCAGCAGTGTAAGCAATGGCATTGACCTGCCCTGTGTATGAGCTAGAATGGTGTGAATTTTCAACTATTTTCAAACAAAGGAATCTTCAAAAATCTAAAAAAAATAGATTATGAATTATCCCATTATAGTTCTATGACGCATCATAACATGTGGCAGTTTCAATGTCGATTTAGACACCTTTATCAGACGTGTACTTGTAAATTGCCTTTTCATTTTGAATAAATTATGAACGAAGACTTTTTTTTATAGAAACGGTGCTTAATTTCACAAGTTATTGATTGCTTTAGTACGTAGGTCGACATTAGTAAAGACTGGTTTCTATTTATTTCTTTCTTATATTCGTTGTGTTAGTTGATCGTTGGGAAGAAATAGCAATGCACCACTCAGTTTATTTGGAAACGTATTATTGATTTCGAAGTATGTCTAAAACAAAATACATACAAGTAAAAAGATGCAGGAGTGAGGTGAAAATATTTGTTGGGAATGGAAACGCTGAGAAAAAACTTATTTACGTTCAATAAGAAATATTTAACATTCAAATCGCCATGATAAATTAATGAAAATATTGTTAGACACCATGTCAGAAAATGACGCAATTACGAATTCTTAATCATTGGTCTCTCGTGGTTGCTATGATTGTTTTAATGAAAACAAAATATGTTTTGCATTTCCCTAAATTGTGATTAATTGTGTATCACTGTTCACTTCGAGAGTTTTTAAAGAGATCAATATCTATTTTTAAAACAATCATCAAAAGAGTTCCAACTTTAAATGAAACCTTAGTCATGTTAGTTGTCAATTTGTGCTCTGGCAATTCCATTTCACAAGAACATGTGGACCACACCGGGGTTGATCAAGGATTAAAGCGAGATAAGTAAATAAAAAGGGGCATCATTTGTAGAAGCTGTCCACTGACAACCTCCATAAAAACCCTCACTCCCCCCCCCCCCCCCCCACCCACACAAATTAACTTTGCTATGATCCTCTGCCTGATTGATAAGGGTATTGCAAAAAAGAAAAATGGATGATCCCTCATCACTCTGTCGAGAAGTATTTCAGGATCCTTTGTTGTTGTTATCAACGTTCGACGATCTTGCTTATCTGTGGGCAAAAGTTCTTCTTAACAACCGTTACCCCCCCCCCCCCCCCCCCCCACCCCCAACCACCGTCAATGACGTTTATAAGGGTGCGTTTAAGCTCAATTTTGAAGGCAGAATGAGCGATATGAAACGCTCATCGTAAACGCTCATCGTGATCGCAGTTCCACGGTGTACTGTTTATGCTCACTTCTCTGGCTCCTCCAGGCAATTCTTGCTGGGTGGCCCTAATTGGTCTTGCAGCTGGATTCGCAAACCTGCACTGCATGCTACGTAGACCCACTAGAGGTCAGTGCGTTGACCCCATTTAAACGCGTTTACAAATTGTAAACGCACGTTTTTGTGAGTTGACGATCGGCGATCGTGATCGCCGTTTTTCGGTGATTCTACAAAAGTGAGAAAGGACGCAACCGTGTTTTAAACTAAACGCGTAACAGATGCCTGATTCTGGCCAGAAAAAGTCGAGCATAAACACGCCCTTAGACACGTCGGAGCTACGTAGAAAAAGAAGAGCGCCAACAACAGGTAGATCCCAGGGATTTCCGACTTCAATTATTCCCCATACATGTCAAGCTTGCTTGTCAAAGATAACCGTAATAAAGAGAGAAGAGAGAATAAAGGGACAGCGATCCCCCATCAAAATAAAAGTCAAAAGCGTCAACATGTCGAACAGTTGTTGAATGGGATCTGCAATGGATTGACATTTATGACGTTGTTCGACCGTCATGCACCGGGACTCGGTCTGACGCGCACGCGCAGTTAGAAGTGTGCGGTAAGTGGCGGAGTGACTTTGCATTTTTTGGCATCAGCTGTGGACGTTCTTCAACAATTAAGATTTCATTTTTATTTATTATTGGTCATTTTTAGCTGTCAATTACCGTTCCCTACTCATTTCTTGTCCAATAGACTTTCATTTTAATGTTTAATTAATCAACAAAACTAAAATATGTCTGACGACATTTGAGGGGCGTGGTATGAAAATAATTTAAGGAATTAAATTTAAAATAATAAAAAACAGAAATGAATAATTACATATACGTTGAATAAAGGGTATAATCAGAAAATAAGAGAGGTAAACTTTTATCTACTGATTTGTTTATCTATTTATTTGTTTATTTATTCGTTTTATTTAGACAGGGTAACTCTCTCAGTATCAAACTTTTACCCTGGGAGGCCCTGTACACATTATAGGTCGTTTTTGTTTTGTTTGTATACACCATGATATGAACACGACCAACTTAGGTATTTGACAAGCTAATACAATACAATACCCGTCATTTTAAAACGATTGTCGATTAGCAAAATATTAAATCGGGAAAGCCGAATTCTTGTTTGGTTAAGTGTACTTTTATAGAACAATTACTGCAGAATAGCACATTTAAATTGCTTTATAATAAATCAAATTGAATAAGTGACCCATCTAACAACTTAAGTTTAATTTCTTTTTTGAAGTAACTTGACTAAACTAATTTTAGAACAGTTTTTGCTCTTGTCATTCTCAATTTTGTTTGCATGTTGTTACTAGCCCACGCGCGATATCCTTCCGCTTACACGCCTCTTCACACCTTAAGCGTCATCACCAGGGAGTTAATACAGGGCGAGCAAAAGTTCAATGCTTTCTAAGAAGTAAAAGGGATATATTATTTTTGCGCAAAATGTCAATTTGTTGTTTTAAAAAACCTTATACTGTAAACTACGCACCTAGAGTGGTGACGGGAATGACAGACTTAGCCTGGTTAAAATAAAAATGTATAACTCTGCTTGAATAATCACTTTACTTTATTCCAATGTTTTCTATAATTAATTCCCTTGCCTCAAAAGAAAACTTATATAAATGGCAAATTGTTAATAATAATTTATGCAACTCTTGTGGACAAGTTGACTCAACTTTTCATTTTATGTTATATTGCAAGGATGTGACTATGTTTTGGAAAATAATATGTTATTTGATATTTAATCTATTCCAAATAGAAATACAAATAGACCAGAAGATAATAGTTGTCGGAAAGGATATTGGAAACAAGAAATATTCACTTCTGAATATTATTTTAAATTATGCGCAATATGCAATTTATAAATGTTACGTTAAGAAGATTGTTAATGGTTCTGTTTACTACCCACATACTTTGTTTTTTTAATTAAAGTCGTTGCTAAGATTATTTTTAAGATATGAATGTGTTAGCAAAGAAAATAATACTAAGCTGGAAGAATTGTTGAATGTACTTTAATCTTTAACCTATGTTATGTTTCACTCAATTATTGAGTTATTAATGTACAAATGTATTATTATTATGGAAATAAAAACCTCGCTTGAGGATAAGAGAAACAAAAATTAATTCCCTTCGACTCCCTATCGCCCACCCCCATCACTCTTTCTCTCTCTCTCTCTCTCTATTTTCATCTGTTTCTCTCCGTCTCCCTCTCTCTTTCTCTCTCTCTCTCTCTCTCTCTCTCTATGTCTGTCTGTCTGTCTGTCTATCTATCTATCTATCTCCCCCCCCCCTTTCTCCTTCCTTTGTAATCGCGCTGCCTCACATTGATCACACATTCAAAGTTTGCTCTATTATTCTTTTCGATTGTAGTTCTACCCCCCCCCCCGCCAACACCCACACTAATTAGAACATTCCTAATTCTTTTATTCTTTATCTGTCATTCCCTTCTTCTTTTTTTAATATTTAAAAAAAAGTTCTATCTTTGTTTGTTTGTTTGATTGATTTTTTGCTAGAATTTTTGTTTGTTGTAAGGATTTCGGCAATTTTTGTTTCGTTTTCTTTTTTTTCTGTTTTATTTTGTATTGTCCTTTAACTTTAAAAATCAATGAATTAGTGACCTAGGTCGATCACTAAGGCAATAATTACAGTTTTATTTCAAAGTCAAAGTCGTGGTTGTAGGGATAACGTGATAAAGCAAACATCAATTTTCATGCGAACAATCTTTCACTTCTGTGGCGGGAAAATCTTTCAGAACCTGTTGCTATCGCGATATCACACGCGTGCGAAATGAAAAAAAAATGAAAAGTGAAAACCGAAATATACGAGGTGTCAAAAAAAAAGGTGAGCTGAGCAAGCGGTGTTGATGAGTTAATACGCGCCTTGTCTGTCGGCCCGGTCTGCGCCTGAGGTGGGGGCGTCATGACGAAAATATAGCCGTGCTGAAAGCGTCTTCTTATACTAAGTGCAATAATATAAACAAAATGCACAAACAAAAGGCAGGACCTGATTATCTATGTTTACAATAATCACTATGAATTTTGATTTCATCTTTCTGCTTATTTGTAGGCAAACAAATCCTACTCTAGTATTTAGTTTGGCATTTTGATGGCACGACAAAGCTTATGAATCGGAGGGAGACAATTTATTCCTTCAATTCCATCAGATCGCATTTAACTCATTGGGTACCAAAGTTTTCAAATCATGACAAACTTCGTGTGAAAATCCTCACTGTTGTATTTGTGTGACACCACGTGACTTAACGTATGGATCGGAAAAGAACGAGAGGAAAAAAAGGTGTACACCGTTTAATGCATTGCGTGCCAAAGAATACCAACTAATACACAGCACGCATACAAATCCTATCTATCTAAATTCTCCTGGCATTGGATGACTTAACGAAGCATCTGTCGAGAGCGCGGGAGGAAAGAAGTCGTCCCTTCACCCGGGAAACTCGAAGGTGATAATTATGTGTGGAAAGGTTTGATCGCGATAAGTTAGGGTACACATCCGCACCCCCGATCCTCAGCATGGGTACAGGGTTTCACCCCTGATGAAGGCTGGGAGGGGGTCAATGAACGCGAGGGTAGCAACCTGTTACCCCTGTAGTGTCACTAGGTGCTGGTATTCTGTTATAATTGTCCTTCTTTTTTCCTTTTTTTTTTTTATTTTTTTTTACTGCATTCCAATATCATACGCCATTTTCTTGCAACACAGCGCAAAAGAAGTAAATTCTTTATAAATGGATAGGACTATCAACTAGTATTTTCCTCCCACACTGGTCAATTAAAAAAATTAACACATTTTTTCACAATAAACTTATTTCCTCAGGACTATTTAATTTTGCTTCAACTTGGAGATGGAATCTTAATGTTATATTTTTTACCACATTTAATTTTCTGGAAAGTCCAGTTTTAGGATTCATAATATCGACAAGTTTTACTTATCAAATACATTGTGCACGGTATTAATACAAAATGAAACAGTGGAGATGAATTGAATGTGACATACTTTAGTCCACTTGTACCACTAAAGATTTGCACTTATGATATTTATCAAAATGTTATCACCATTTATGACTTGAAGAATGATTACAGCTATGCACCATATATTAAAGGGGTAGATGAGGAATGCAGGTTATAGGATCAATCAAAATGTCATTTTAAAGCCTATCTGCACTAGTTTGGCCAGGAGGGATTGGACCTCCCTTCAAGGTCACTCACAGGTGGTTATCTCATCAAATCAGCTCTCAATTAACATAAGAAAAAGGGGATCATGGGGGTCAACGGGTACGCTTAGGCATTGTTTGCTATATAGAGGGCGCAATTAGCTATAAGTATAGTGCAGTCCCGCTTAAAGAATGTGTAACATCTTCAAATATAAATGTAAAGCGCAACAGAAAACAATGAATTAAAACCTTGATCCAATTATAACGTGGAAAAGAAAAGAACAAAGTTAGCATAGAAATTTGCTTGCACTTTGCTGCTCCCGAGACAGACACGCCGCTGCATCGTAATAAAGTTGAGACTTCCTTTCAGTGTGTCACGTGGTCTCGTGAGTCAGTCCCTCGAAGCTCGACTAGCGATTCATTCCCCAATCACGCTAATCAATTGGTAGGTGTTGGAATTATGCTTCATTATCTCGACAACTTCAAACCATTGTGTCTGGGACAATGACGTCATAATGCACAGAGCCAGAGGAGGCGGAGCAGCTTTTATTTGGGGGCGGTGACTGTACGAAGTTTTTTTGTGTCGTGAGCTTTGGACGAATAAGAATCGTTTTGAAATCTTGTATTTCTGGGAAGTGGTGGTATTTGCTGACATGTATAGTATAACTGATAAACTTACGATGATTTTTCTCGTTGCCTCCACACCCCTCAATATTTACCCCTCTCTCTCTCTCTCTCTCTCTCTCTATTTCCGTCTCTCTCTTTCTCGCTCCTCTCTCTATTTATCTATTTCTCTCATGCTCGCTCCTCTACCCCCCCCCCCTCTCTCTCTCTCTCTCTCTCCCTCTCTTAGTTTCACCTCCGCCCTCCCCCATCTTTACACTCGTCTTCCCTCCCCTCTCCCCCTCAATTTGTGCCATGGCTCTCGTTTTTATATCTTCCCATCAGAGGGGACATTGTGTCAAAACATCCCGAACTCCTACTGATGGAACCCGTCATCTTTGTAACCATGGAAACAATAAATCATAACATTTAACCCATGAGTATCTCTTTGATCAGACGACCAAACAAAAATAGATCCTTCATCAGAAAAATGGACTGCATGCCATGACAGTTATTGTTTTATTTTCCAGTTTGTTAAAGGTCATATCATCCGAACGTTCAGTTATTTTTTTTTAATAGTGATGGTGATGACAATGATGATGATGATGGTGATGTTGGTTGTGATGTTGATAATGATGATTATGATGATAATGATGATGATGATGATGGTGATGATGATGATGATAGTTGTGATATTGATAATGATGCCAATGATAATGATGATAATCTTAATAATAATTATGACGATTTTAGCAATTATGACCATGCTGATTTTGTTTTACCTACTGCTAAAAAGACAAATACTTATTTGTTGATTATAAACGAGGTAATACCAAATATTAGTAATTAGAGATTCCTATTCATAGAGCACGAGCACATTTAACTGGTTTTGATTTAAGACCAGTAGCCCCTTTAAATTCACTGGACAAAACTATCAACAAATATGTCAGGTGCATCTGTCGAAAGTCGTTTGATCCAATTAATAATACGCAGTTCTGTCGGTGTTGAAAAAGATGTTTAGAACAACTGGTCGTGCTTTCGAGATTAAGATCTCTAATTAATGCTTTTTAATTAAGCAGGCTTAGATAACAGAAATAGCTTGTCTAGGGATCGTGTTACGTGCGATAAGATCGCAAACAAAAAGTAATTAAAGTGGACAGTTAGCATTGTTGGTGGAAGTTCTAGAGGAATTGAGCGTCAAGATCTGTTAAAAGAGATATCAATCAAGCAAAAGTTAAAGAATTCGCTTGCTGTATGCGTTGACTACATTTTGTATCTGGGCCCCGTTGCATAAAAGTTACCATTGATGGTAACTTTGCCATCAATGGTAACTCGATGGAAACCTTGATTTTGATTGGCTGTTGAGCCCTGTTACCATGGTAGATGCAAAATAGTGAAAGTCATGAACTTCAGGGTTTTACTGAAGCACGTCACCACAGTGCCACCTACCCCTTATCAATACGGAGGGGGCATTTTAAGTAAGCACTTTTCCCTTTCTGGTTCTACCACTAATAATTAGTGATGACCATATGCCGCCACGCTCCTAAAGAAAGAAACCCAAAACCACCATTAGTGGTTAATCTTTTATTGCATTCCACTTCTAAAAGACGTTATTGTCCCTTTTCCCCACATATCGGATGAGGGGGCAACTTCAGCAAGCTTTAAAAAAAACTCTCTCTCTCTCTCTCTCAATTTTTGCCCATGCCCCCCACCCTGTTATTGGGCATTTAGCCCCTCAATTAAAAAATCATCCTGCAAGCGCCCCCCCCCCCCCCTCGACCCCATCATCATGTAGGAAAGGAGGCGACTTTGTTTCAATAGCGGATCCATCTCATCATCACCATCATCATCACCATCTTTCAATTCTTCCCTCTCGATCGACTGCCCGCTTTTGACCCAACCATAGCGAAACCTCCAACCCCCGCACTTCCTCGGCTGCAGGATAGGGGTAGTAGCCGGCTGGTCTGGGCAGAGCCCCTGCCAACGCTCCGTTAGGTCTGCTGGAGGAAGGAGCAAGGGAGAGGAACGTTTCGTGTCTAGCCCCCAAGATGCGCTGTGCGTGCCATAGCGACTTCCGATGACTAGACTCGTGCTCCAGTCTTTAAAGGGATTGGGTCTCATATTCTAAACAAAATTCTGGATTAAGCTCATGCTGTAATCATAATTATAAACCTTTATGTCAGAAATTATTCCCATGACTTTACAAGCCGATCGCTTGTCTGATTATCAAGATATTTATGATTGGAATAACGAATTCTAAATTTCAACAGTAAAGTCCATCGGGGAAAATGAGTATGGTAAAACCGGTCACTCAAAGATTTTAGCTTTTTTGAGGCACATCAGAGAGGGGATGCTTTAATACACGTAGTGTTTATGTACTTTGTTCTCTACAGTTACAAATTTAACTTGCTGAAACAAAATGTACTTTCAGAAAAAAACTTATACCCTATAGTTCCGTTACAATAAGTGCAAAACAGCTTACTTCGCATTTGAGAACAGCAATACTCATATATATACCAATTCAATTAGATTTAATTTCGAATACTAACAGATAATATATTATTGATTCTATAACGAAATGAAAAAATTGTTTGTTTGAGTGACCGGTTTTACCATACGCATTTGGCTATATCAAACGCCCTCCCCCTTAAAGCCCGTCTGTAAATAAAGAGAAGGAAACTAAATCATTAAAGATGAGAAGGTCCAATTTATCCTCATCTTTAATGATTTAAGCCTCCTCTAGTTTCCTTCTCTTTATTTAAAGCCCCACTGCACTACTTATAGCTACTTGCGCCCTCTATATAGCAAACAATGCCTGTTGGTCCCCCATGAACCTCTTTTTCTTATGTTAATTGAGAGCTGATTTGATGAGATAACCTCCTGTCTGTGACCTTGCAGGGAGGTTTAATCGCCCCTGGCCAACTAGTACAGACGGGCTTAAGGGTAAGGGCGTTTGATAAAGCCAAATTCTAGACATCATGAATCATAAAACTTAGGGTGACACGATACTTCCATACCAACATTCAAAAATGAGGTGCCTGCACTATGAACATGACTGACAAAGAAAGCGGACAAAATATACAGTTCCTCAGGTAGACAAAGTAACATCTCTTCACTGCTATTATGTAAAAATGTGTAGAACAGGTGTCACATGCATATTCACCTTTTTACATAATAGCAGTGAAGAGATGTTCCTTTGTTTACCTGAGGAACTGTATATTTTGTCCGCTTTCTTTGTCAGTCATGTTCATCGTGCTGCTTGATGCGGAAAACTTCTCCATAACCATGATCCTAAAAACGGCTGGTTGGTGAGTCTAGGATGCCGGAAAAGCCACCAGACTGACTGGGGGATGAGCTCGGGAATAGAGCATGAATCAAATTGATTTTGACTCCTACTATTCTAGTCCTTCCTTTCGACTTAGTCAAGAGCAAAGCACTTTTTTGTTGAGTTCCTTCTTTCAAAATGAAATATTTTGTTGTTCACTTTTACCCCTTACAAATTTGCAGGTCAGTTTTTCATTTATTTGATTCTGACTGTCCTAAATTATTTTGTGGAAAGTTTGTTTTTAATTAAATTCAGTATTTACCTGCCGTAACACACATACAGACATGCAGAGAAGGGCAATCAGAGCCTGATTGGCTACAATTATCATTATGACAACAACAACATGTCTGAGTATTTCACGCTGAGATTACCAATTTTTCAAAATGTTGCTCACAATAATTGCAAACTTCAGCTCACCTATGTTTAAATAAACGAAATATGTAATACATACCTTAAATTCACATCTAAGTTAGATTTTGATTTAAAATGCAAATATGACGATCTCTTAAATAGTTACTCCCACCCTTTTCAACCTTAATCCAATTTTTACCAGTTTAAGACAGTTTCTTCATTTTTATCAGAGTACTGACGCGGGGCAGATTTTGAACAAAAATAGGATGGACGCCCCCTATTTTTGTACAACAGTGTTCATTTCACATTAACAGTTCTCTGTCAATACTGAAAGAGGTGTTGAAATCAGTTTTAAGCATTCATGATAATGAGCGATCACTGACTTCGGGCATGTCGCAGTTGAATCCACTCCATATCCTTCTGAAATCCACTCCAGACAAGTGGTTGAATTATACTAGGAGTAATTCCCTATTATGAATTTCACTCGAAATGAAGTAATCCCTGTATGCCCCAACCCTCTATTTCGAGATATCTTCTTATGTACATTAAACGGAGATGGTAGCGAGTTTCAATATGCAGTTGGTCATAATTCGCTGACACCAGACTTGGTGCAAATACCATTAATTTCATGGGGTGAACAAGTCTCGCGAACAGCGAACCCGTAGTCCCTGCGAGAAATACCCCCACTCTCTCGGAGAGTCTTCGGTTAAGGGGAATTGAAAATAATAATTGTTCATATGGGGCGATTTGTGGAAAATGCAGGGGCCTTACGTAAGGCCTGTGGGTCATAAAACTGAAGGCTAATCCTAGTGATTAACAACACCTGTTATTGGGTAAACACCCAAATGGTGTCGAATTCCTCATGAGAGTCTACTACTATGTGTCTTTAAGAGAGTTGCAACGTGAATCTAGTTTACCCTTCCCTCACAGCATAAATTGTATTGATACTATTTTCAGGAACAGATCTTGTCGTTTTTGACGTTTTATCTTGGCAGGTCGGTGTGGTGTCATTCCTCCACGAACAAAGCACGGAAGAAGCCCTCGCAAGGTCAGTCAAGCATCGAGATGCTGATCAACAGGTGCGCCGGAACTCTGCGGTACCATGTTGTCAAGAAAGCGGTGAATGGAAAGAGCGTGATGTGTCCGATTTGAAAGGTAATCTAGAGAAGGGGACGACATAGAGAGAGAGAGAGAGAGAGAGAGAGAGAGAGAAGAGAGAGAGACATAGAGGCAGAGAGAGAGACAGAGACAGAGAGGCAGATAGACACAGAGAGAGAGAGAGCGAGGGATGAGATATAGAAGAAGAGGAGAGAGGTATACATTATAGACATACAGGCTGGTAGTCCAGATTCAGTCCGTTCGTTCTTTTTATCCCCCACACACATCGCGGTCTCTCCACTGATCGCGCAATCCCCAAATTTCCGTCCACATTCAGGACCCAGATTTAGAGGAATGGCTAGGTCTACTTTCAACGTTGAGGGTGTGTTATTTTATCAGCTGATTGGGTGCGCTAAACGAAAACGGTACAGAGGCTGGACTAACAGGCTGGCAGAAAGAGGCAGAGAAAGTAGGAGGGGGAGTTAGGGGGTCAAAGAAAACGAGAGAGGGGAATCGGAAAGAGAAAGAGAGGGAGAGAGCATACAGGGAGGAGAAGGAGAGCGATACACAGACAAGAAGAAGAGACAAACACAGCCCGATAAAGCGGGAAAGGGAGACAGGAGGACAAGGAAAGAGAGAGAGAGGGGGGGGGGGGGGAGGTACAAAGAGAGGGATGGAGATAATCATAAGGATAGTCAGAGATCGAAATAGGAGAGTGAGATGGGGGAAGGGGCTGGGAGAAATTGGAGAAAAGGGGGATAATATAGAAAACGACAGAAAGTGACCGATAGTGAGAAAATAAGAAGGAAGTAGAGAGTGAAAGAACGGGAGAGACAGACAATGCAACACATGCAGATATTAGCGGAAATGAATACATGTTGAGTAATAAAACATATAAATATCAATAAGGCCAATAAAATTATGAAATTGAAGAATAAAGGGCAACTTTATGATGGTAAGAGGCAAAATAGAAACAAAACATCGGGGCCTTTGTTTTAGAATTTAATATCGTCCACATGGTCAGAAATACACAAATATTGTCTGAGTATCAATATCATAAAGGAATTGTTTTGGTCAAAAGGATGCTTATTTACATGCAAACTAATTTCCCCGTCCCCGGCGTAGTCTGAAGGCACAAACCCTTTCCAGTCGTTGTGCATGAAAGTGTCTGAAGGGAAAGACTATAACGTTTTCAAAGTCTACTATACTCCAAAGGCACTCTACTTAGCTGCTACTGACACAGGCAGCGATTAATAGAGATAGGTTTGGCTCAAGGCTTGATGGAATTGTGTTTGAAATGTTAACATAGAGCCTGTGCGTGCAGACTACCCATCGGCGACAGTGTGTTGTCTCTACGGAGACGTAGGCGGCGCCAGCAGTTTACTCACGTCATTGACGCATACTGGCTGGCAACGCTCACTCATTTCTAGTTTTTTGTATGCACTTTTTACTTTAAATTCAACAGTTCCCTTCTTAATTTTGTTTCCCGAACATGGTCATATTTCCGAACCCGGTTACACTTCCGGTTCATGACCCAGAAACCGGCATATGCCACTCGTGATAGGGGTAAAATCTTGGGATTTGTATTAGTGTCCCCACCCATTTTCACCCAGATGTGACAATTTAAATAAGGATGGAAATAACGTGACGGATAAAAGTGTGAAGTCTTTGACCTAAAATAAAAGAGGGGTTGTTCGAAACTCAGTTGATGTAAAACCTGGGAATATGATGTGAAATGGTTATCCTAAATAGCTCTATAGCGTAAAACAAAAACGAAGGTGAAGTTGGTGATAATGAAGAAGAAGATCATGATCATGATCATGATCATAATAACGATTGTGGTGGTGAAAATGATGATGATGGTGATGATGGTTTTGGTGGCGTTAGTGATAAATATCATCATCATCATCATCATCATCATCATCGTCATCATTATCATCATCGTCATCATCATCATCATCTCATCATCATCATCATCATCATCATCATCATCATCATCATTATCATCATCATCATCATTATCATTATTATCATTATGACAAATGTGATATTGATATTAAAATGACAATAGGTCAGATATCATCAACATAAACAAATTCATACTCTTCTCCAAAACAAAAACGATAAAGCAGTGATAACGATATTCTGATATTGAAATCAACTGGCAAAGCATAGGAGTAATAAAATAAAAAAGAGGATTAAAGAAAATTCAACAACCACTGTGGATTTTATGAATGTTCACATTATTTTAACTGAATTTAATTGTTCTAACTTGTTTTTATAATCAAAAGAATGTCTTTCATCTGATTATTCGCGATCGGAAATAGTTATAGCCCATTATCTGATGATTTTCCGAAGACAATATAGTTTAATTAATTGACCCTCTTTGCCCCAAATCCAACTATATCCCTCGAGTATTTCCACTATTACCCCCACCATCAATCACATGGCCTATCAGTACACACAGGGATGGAAGTCGGATTGTCACTTCGCATTTTTAAATGATAAATCTTGGTGGGGAATGAATGGAATGAAGTGTGTTACCCTACAAGGGAATCACTCGTGTTGGTGGCGTAGCGCTGGGGCGCAGGGGTGGTCAGATTGTTTGTAGCTGTGTCCCATTTTGAGGGCAAGAGAGGGGGATAATGAGAAGGGGATGACAGCATAAGTTGCTCTTTTTTAATTAAGGCAATATATCCTTCTCCCTCGTATTTTATCCGACTTATAATAATCAATAATAGTAATTATGATGGTGATGATGGTGATGATAATGGTGATAATAATGACAAAAACTAATAATAATAATTAAGATGATGATGATGATGATATCAATAGTAATGATAATAATAAGAACAATAATAATAATGATAATGATAATGCAATAAAACTTGTCTTTAAAATAGTGGCTATACATGTACCTCTCTATAAAGGCCACCTGTTTATAATAGCCATGTATTTTGTCTTCCTCTAGATAGAAACGCGCGTTGTGGAACCTGTCTAGAAAGACCACCTGTGCCAATATTAATTGAAGCAATATTAATAATGATGATTATGATAACAATATGAGGAAGGACAAGAAGGAAAACAAAGAGAAGAAGAACAAGAAGAACAAGTAGAAGAAGAAGAAGACGAAGGAGAAAAGAATAACACTTATGATAACAATAACGAGAATAATAATGATTTGTCTGGGTATTAATACAAATCATTATTATTATTATTATTATTATCGTGTTCTACGTATTCTATAACTGTTCTACCTGACGGCCCTACAACCAAACTAGTGCCACCCCCCCCCCCCCCCCCGTAAATAGGCTAGCTCAGGCTACGCCACTGTCATGAATCAAGATTAATGAATGACTGAATTACCACTCTCGCCTTGGATTTGGAGGGATAAACGCAAAAATCTTAATGGATGGAGAAAAGACGCTTTCGAGATTCGGGCAAATAAGACCGTACCATTGAAGTATGGCGTCTACATAAGGTTAATGGTTGCCCACCTCGCAATCAACCATTCTCGTTTGCATAATTTATTTTCCCCTTTTTCAAATATTCGTTTCCTTCCTGTCCCTTTACATGCTTTTTTTTCCCTCTTTTTTTCTGTGCAAACTGTGAAATTTATTTTTTACTTTGTCCTTTTTTAAATTGTTTTCTGTACTGTGAAATTGACTTTCATAGAGTGTTAAATTTCCGAATCTAAATTCCAATTTCTTCACTCTCATGAAAAAGCATATCAAATGCTACCTCAAAATATTTAAGATGTTCAGTCATCACTTTAAAGGCACACTGTCCTACTTGTAGCTACTTGCTCCCTCTACATAGAAAAATTCCCTAATCGGTGCCTGTTGGTCCCCATGATCCTCTTTTTCTTATGTTAGTTGAGAGCTGAGTGGATGAGATAGCCACCTGTCAGTGACCTGGCTGGGTGGTCCTATCCCTTCTGGCCCAGTAGTATTGACGGTCTTTAAATTTCCGAATTTAAATTCCAATTTCTTCACTCTCATTAAAAAGCATATCAAATGCAACCTCAAAATATTTAAGATGTTCAGTCATCACTTTAAAGAATCATCCAAATAAAGAAAAAACAGGAGAGTTTCAAAACGATGATTTTCCATTTAACTTTTTTTTTTCGGGGGGGGGGGGTCACTTTTAGGTGCATTTGTATTTCACCACTCTGATTTTCTATATAAAAATAACTTTTGCGTTTAGCCCAATTATTACCTGTTTAAAGATAAAGACCAGTTATGGTCATGCGATTGCATTGTGAAAGAAACGTTGTGGAATCGATCAGAAAAGGTTGATCATCTAGCTTATTCTAGCATATAAGTATAGGTGTGTACTGCAAGGTTCTGGAATCATCAAAATGATAAGAAATTTGGCCCAGTTTTCGTAAAGTTACAAGCACTGTACACAGAAAGATGTATATGGGACTACGCACACGTGCGCGACACGTGTGTTTATCTCTCACATAACAATAGATAAACTAATTTAGCAAATCTATCAATTAGAAGGCGCTTTCCCAGCAAAAATGTTATCATCATGTATTAGTCAAAACATATTCTTTCACATGATTGGTTATAAGAGCTTCCATTTCATTTATTTGAAATTGGGGGCGTTTCTAATACTGGTCTTTACCTTTAAACGCTCAATCATGATCTGTCCCCTCCCCCTCTTTTTTGCTATTAGGTAAATGGGATGAGCAAAGGTAGCAGTCACGTTGGAATGCGGTAAACGAAATTAACCCAAATTTCTCCTAAACTTATACAGGTGTCACAAGGTACCCCTCTTTACACAAGAGGGGGTTAAGTTGCCCCCTTCCTACCAGCCCCGATGGGGGTAAATCTTGATGAATATTGATAGTGACTTAGATCTTAACCCTCTCATCCTGTTCACGTCGTATTTTGTTGTTTGTCGCTAAATTATTTTTCTTTCGTTGAATAGAAGGACATGTGAGGATAGATATTAAATAGATACGTTAATGATTATGATAAAGGGTTTTGCGGTCGAAAGGTTACTTGATCCTCTTTAGATCTTCATGAACAGAGATTAATATAATTGTATTCACCAAGAATGATTGTTGTGGAATGTTCTTATTTTTCTTCTACTACTTCTTCTTCTTTATTATTTTATTATTATTATTATTACTATTATTATTATTATCATTATTATTATCATTCTTATCATTAGTATTATTATCATTATCAGTATTAATTATTCGTTATTACCATTATTATTAATATTATTAAAGATAAACTTGAGTTCTGGTTAAAAAAAAGAAAATGATTTCTCACAGAATCAAACGAAACTAATACACTGAACGTTCAAGATTACAAATAAATGTTACTTGCCAAACAATTTTGGTATAAAATGTATACTGGCTGAGTAATGAGCATAGAAATGTGAGGAAATCAAGGTAGGTAACCCCTACACCATTGTTGTAGTCCCATATACATCTTTCTGTGTACAGTGCGTGTTACTTTACCAAGATTTATTTATTATGATTTTGATGACTCGATCCAGAACATTGCAGTACACATCAATACTTACGTGCTACATGATCGACTTTTTCTGATCCATTCCACACCTTTCTTTCACAATGCAATCGCATGACCAGAACTCAACTTTATCTTTAATATGTTATAATTATAATTATCATTATCATTATTATTATTATAGTTATTATTATTTATAGTACATGTATCACTGTTATCAAGATTATGTTTGAGATAACTTGATTTCATCATCATCACCTATTACTAGTCTACTCCATTTGAGGAAATTAAAACATAGACGGATATAGATGAATACATTATAAAAATACAGGCTTATACAAAAGGATGTAGTAAATAGTTGATCATCATTTACAAAGTGCTTGCGTACTTGTGATTTTTTTTGTAATGAAATATTTATAAATTAAAAATACTTTGTGGATATATTGGACTACACAAACACGTGGCAAAGTCGCGATTTATTTATAGATAAGTAAAGTTCCTTTTTTAAACATAAATATGAGAGCATTTCTATTTAACAGTTCTTTCAAGATTTCATTGGTAATATCATATCCTTACTTAAGAATGAAAATACTGTGAAAACCCCAAAATAACCTTCTCTTTAGAGGAGTAAACTTGTCGGCGACTAGCTAGAAGACTGCTAGTATCGTTTCCTTGTTCGCTTGTTCGACGGAAATCTTTCATTGGCCTCTTTACTGACATCAAAATTCACCAGTCAATTTATTTTCGTCTCCCTTTTTTGTGTTTTAGTTGCGTTTTTCTCTAATAATAGCGTCGCTTCCAGAAAGAGAGAACACGTATTTTCATAAAGAGAAATACCGACAAGCACGCGATCTTAAAGGTTTACTGAACTGCGGGGATAACATTTTTAAATGGCCTTCTCGCAAATTGATATATATTATTACTATTAGCAATATCATATACCCCCCCCCCCTCTCTCTCTCTCTCTCTCTCTCTCTCTCTCTCTCTCTCTCTCTCTATGCCCCGGTAATTTCTTAACATAACCACAAGAATGACACATTATAAGATACTGTTGTTTTTTCTATAAAATATTATATTTTAGTTGATTTGATGAGGAGATGGAGGGATATTCGCTGTTAGTTGAATCTTTATTTTAGACTTCGTTTATCCCGATAAATTTGATTTTCAAATTTGATTTGAATTCCATTCATGAATCAGAAAATACATATAGAATCAATTTAGGAATGATGACAAAGTAAAAGACACTGAACAGAGGAATGAAACAAAAACAATACCTGTGGATAACCTAACAAAATAAGGAATTTTGTCGAGAAATTCCCCAAATTGTCTGATCCGCACATGGAAATAGGAATTGAAACTTGAATCAAATTATGTACATGTGAACATAATTTATATAATAAAACAATGGAATATCTATTTCAAGTGAGAGTAACAGAGTTTAAAAGAACACGAAAGAAGTTTCCAAAAACACCTTAACTAACTTTCGTTGCATCTAAAAAAAGGGCTGAACTCTTAAATATTCACTCTGCTGTTCAGACAAGCACGGAGAATTTAAAAGCAATAATAACATCAAGGGGTGGTGTACAAAGATCCTAAGCCGAACTTAACTCTAAGGTGGACTTAAGCATTATGGAGAGCCATTTGTAGCCTTAAAATAAAATATATTCAAAAGCAAAAATAACAAGTATTTTAGACATTTCATAAATTCCACATCAAGAACATGAAATCTCCTCGATAATAGAAAATATGAAAGATTTGAATCAACATTTGATTGCCTTTTAAAAATAAATTTTACAAAATATTTTCAAAGATGCTAATGGCTTTCCAGAATTATTAAGTCCAGCTTAGAGACAAGTTCAATTTAGGATCTTTGTGAAACACCCCCAGGAATATTTTTCAAAGTACGTTTTGTGATTTATATGTTTTCTTGTTGTGATCAATGATGCCTTGTTTATCAAATTAGTAAAACCATGTCAACAATAGCACAGGTGCGTCAAAGGGCCTCGTGACGCAATTGGTGGTGGTATAGGGGGGCAAATCCTACCCCCTCCAGGCGTCAATCGGGTATCACACTGCGCCCTTCTTAGAATCCCTAATCGATATTGGCGGAGTACCTGGTATAGTTATGAGTAAGTCCACTCGAAATTAATATGCGTTATTATGAGCAGACAATAGGGAATTAGCGGTGATCTTAAGTCCTGAAAGGTCGCTTAAAGTTTAGTGAAGACGTTTGTCATAGCTTTATAGCTCATCATCATTTTTGCCCTTATTGTAGGCCTACTGGTTGTTGATGGTGTTTACAGATATGATTTTTTATTATCGACTTTTCATTTTTTTTTCTTTTTTGGTTGGGGGGGGGGGTGGGGGGTCTTTTTATTTACTTTACCACAATAATAATATTCAAATACTGATGTTATAACATGTTAGAACAAACGTAAATTTACTGATTGAATGGAATGAACTAACGTTTCTCTTCCAAGCATGCTAAATGACTGGAGTCGGATATATTCTTTCTAACATTTGCAGGACTGTAGACTGAGTACATTAGTGGTTGCTATGTCAGACATGTCTCAGGCAAACCTTAAGGCATTCAGCTATTTCATAGAAACTGTATGCATTAACACTTTTGAATACATTTTGAAAATTATCGGATCATTTATTAAATTCTTTAATTTCCTCAGCGCTTATAAGGATAGACCAACGGGAGACAGTCGCAGCCAAATATCGTATTCAAATGTCATATACGGGCTTACTTTTCTAAAAGATGTATTAAATTTGTGTGTCATTGTTGTTGCTGCTACTGCTACTGAAGCTGTTGTCGCTACAGTTGTTATTAATGTTGTTGTTGTGTTGTTGTTATTATTGTTTTGTGTTGTTATTGTTGTTGTTTATTTGTTTAATGTTGAAGGGGGCAATCCGTTTTGGTTTTGTGACAGTAAAATCAAAAGATGTTAGGTATCAATCTTTGATGATATTTCGAAGTCCCTCTTTTCCATATATACAATGAAAGTGTTTGTATATCTTATTCAACCTCCCAGCACTTTTCTATACGCTCTTTGTCTGCAATAGAAAGCAGCTGAAGAGAGCAAGGCATTACTGCGTCGATCTTAGAAAAGTACAGACACTTCGCTACGCAGCAACTGTTCGTCCTCCCCGCGCGTCTACGCAAACTTCTAATTCATTGAAATTAATGGAAATTACTGCAATATCCTTTGACTAAATTAATAGGCCAATCCTTTTGATCTGAAATAATCCACCATTACTCCCCCTAATATCCCTCTCCATTGCAGCGAGAGGAAATGTTTGTAGAAGGTAAGAACGAGAACTCGACCGTGTTATTCTTGCAGTTTCTTGTCGGCGAGAAAGAAGGAAGATGATTATGATATGGTTGTCATGAAAAGGGCGGCCCTAAAAAAAATGGCTGATTATCGACTTGCGACCTTCTTGCTCTCGTGGCATCCGAATTGACAAGTTAAAAGATCGTTTCTCCGTTTCCGTCGCCCTCAGTCTTTATTCAGCCTTTTAGCTTTGGAATCGGCGAGATATGATGCTCTAGGGTTATATAATATGGAAAAGGTGGCCCGAAAATTGGCGATTATTGTCTTGCGACCTTTTTGCTCTCGTTGCAGCCGAATTGACAAGTTTATAGATCTTTTTACCGTTTCCGTCGCCCCTTATTTTAACCTTACAGCTCTGGAATCGGCAAGATAATGATACTTATATAAATTGGAAAAGTTGGCCCGAAAATTTGCGATTAATATCTTGCGATCTTTCTGCTCTCGTTGAAATAGAATTGACAGGTTGATAAATACTATTGACGTTTCCGCCGCCTCTTGATGTAGCAATACAGCTCTGGAATTGGTGAGATATAATACCCTGGATAGATGAATTAGTTGTAAATAGAAATTTTCACACGAAGGTTCTCTGAATAATCTTAAAGATTTTTTTTCTCACGAAGGGTTATTTTAAAGGACTCGCTCGAAATGAAATTGATTTAAGTGTCTATACTTATGGTTACCCTTACGTATGTCTTCATTAAACGCTAAGTATTTTGCGTATTTTCTCTTAAAAGCTATTTTCCTACCTTTCCGTCATTATTTGTTTCACTTTTCTTTTCTTTCAAATTCAAAGGAATGTCCAACAAACAAGTTGCATGTATCAACAACAAACAAACTACTCGGCCCAAATTATAGATTTAAAAGTAGAATTGAAAATACAAAGAAACCTTAAAGGTAATACAAAGTTTTGGTATGGGGTCATGAATTTGGTTCAAATGAACATATTGGAAGCACATGCGATCCTACAATATTCAATGATCGTTGTCGCGGTTGAAATCGATTCTAAAGCTATGGAATTATAAATAATAAACTCTTTAAGTTGTATAGCTCCCTCTCAAGGTCAAGATATTAATTAAGCTATAAAACAATGTTTCTTGACTAAAATCGACCGATTAGCTATTCCCGTTTGGAAATTATATACCACAACTACATATTCTGAAATGTTCATGGTCGCAGCTACCATTGTACGGCCGTACGGCGCTATTTGAAATTTATCAGAATTTACCGGGAGCACCGGTAAATTTTTATATTCAATTTTTCTCAAAAGCAGAATTGTTTTAGGGGCTAAATTTTCTAGTGCTTATATTACATCCACAGGGGCATCCAAATATATCAAAATTGAAAAGAATCACCACCATCCAATTTTCAAAAATTCCCAAAACTTTGTATTACCTTTAATACCGAGCTTATCTTTAACAAAAATAGGAAAGATAAAGAGGGGATCTAGGGTGAGAATAGAAAGAAAGAGAGAAAGAGAGAACAAAATTCAAAGATAGACAAAAGTGTGAATTTTATAGACAACGCGGATGGGAAAGGAGAAATAAGGATGTAGAGAGAGAGAGAAGAAAGAGAGAGAGGCACACAGAGAGACACAGAGAGAGAAAGAGAGAGACAGAGAGAGAGACAGAGAGTGAAAGATAGAGGGGGCAGATCATGAAAGAGGGATGTCAAAAAAAAAATACAGGTGAAAAGAGAGATGGAGAAGGAGAAAGATAGAGCAAAATAAACAAGAAAGACGACAATAGACAAGGAGCTGATATTTTTGTTTAAATAAAGATTTTAAAGAACTATCAAATCCCAGCGATGATGAAGCGAAATTTTCAGAAACTTTAGACTTAAATCTTGTGACTTGCCAGGAAAGCTCCCAAGGATAGTAGACCTTACGCATTCAATGTCCAGTAGAGTCCAGTGATGGGATGGGTCACTCAGGAGGCTTGAGTCATGTGACCCATCCCTTCCCCTGGACTTTCCTCCCCCTCCCTTTTTGTAGCCCCTCCCCCCTCCCCCTTTTTCATCAGCTCAACATGTGGAATCCTCTGTATTTTGTTGATCTTTTTTGCTATCTTTATTGTAATGGCTGTGTTTAGTAACAATATATTATTTTATTTAGGCTGTTTGATTAGATATTAAAATTTGCGATTAATTTGTTCAAATATTGTTCGACTGGCACTTTTCTGCAGATTTTTTTTTTTTAATGAACAAGACTTAGTTTGTCATTTTTTAAGTACTTTTATGTTTTAGGGGTACGGGGGCCCAATACCCCATCATCTCTCTCTCTCTCTCTCTCTCTTCCTCCATCGCTGGATATTTTATCCTCTACAGTCATTTCCCTCGATCTTTATAAACAAATCCTCCCTCCCACTCCCCCCCACCCCCTCTCTCTCTCTCTCTCTCTCTCTCTCTCTTTCTTACCCTTTCTCCCTCCCTCCCTCCCTCCCTCAACCTTTCTCTGTCTTTCTATCCAAAATAACATGTCTTTCTCTTTTGAGAAGCACGCGCAACCACATCCTTCTCGTGTCCCCGTTCATGATGTTTATATTTATACAAAACCACAAAAGATCATAAATATACCGCTTATATAAGACTTATTTTAAGTCTTACCCCTATCACATTTACATAAGAAGCCACTTCGGAGATATAATAATAATAATACTAATAAAATTAATTAATTAATTACAAAAATAAAAATGAAAGCCGCGAATGCTCATGTTCATGAAAGTTGACCTTGACCTAAGCCTTCCGCACCATCTGGGAGATGTGTGATGGCTTCTGCTTCATGAAAGTTAGGTAATCATTATTATTTCTGCCCCGATGGTGCGTTCTATAAAACAGAGGTGGAAGTATTCTTACCAGGAGGGCGAACGAAAGCTACTCATGAAGCATCTCCATCACTTTGGCAGTGAATATTTTGTCAATGTACAAAGTCGGAAATTATGGATATTTTTGCGTCTTTGTACATAATATCTCAGAAACGTTCTATTTGGACACTTTTCTCATTGAATAATGCCTTTTAATACTACCTGAAGACCGACTTTATTCAAAGAGACATCGGAGTTGACCCTCAAATTCTTTTTCTACTTCCTTCTTGCCCCCTCCCCTCTGATTCTACCCTTCTCATCGTCACCGCGCCCCCGGCCCCGTCCCGTCAGCGCTCGGCCGATGACAGGCTGAGTAATCCAGTTCGCAAACTTTGACTAGGGCCCCAACACAGCGTTTCAAGATTAATGGCGTCGGGTTTTCCGGCAGCAGTTTGAAAGGCAGCCAAAATAAATCTGCTCCATTCTCTTATCCTTTCTTTCAATCGCTTTCCCTTCTTTTTCTTCATATTTTTTCGTGTCCATCTCCCCATCTCTCTTTCTTTCACATAATTATTTTGGTCACTTGTTTCGTCTGTCCTTTTCCTTTACCCTTCTCCCCCTCTCTCTCTCTCTCTCTCTCTCTCTCTCTCTTAGACGAGGCCTATATATTTCTTTTCCAAATATTTATAAACTAAAACTATGAAAGCTAATAGCTTTTTATGACAAATTCTGATCTTGTAAAAAAAAAAAATACGGAAAAGATATTTCAAATAGACAAAGAAAAACAAAATTGATTCACCTTACCGAAATGGCTTACAAATTAAGAACTCATTAATAATTGTTTTAAATTCAAGCTCTGTCCTATTAACTTCTCTCTCTCTCTCTCTTTCTCTCTCTCTCTCGCTCTCTCTCTTTCCTCCTCCTCCTCCTCTCTCTCGGTCTCTCCCATGTCATTATATATTCATCATTTGATTCTGTTTTGGCAATGTCAAAAACAGAGGGTCATAAACACGGAACTCACATGCTACTTCCGCGGGAAGTTTCATAAAACTTTCAAAACACGAAGGATCAAAAATATAATCAATTTACTCACTGCATACTACAGGCACGTGTGTGACTCGCAACCAACCCTTGGGAGATATTCGGGCCTCTCTTGGGCGATTTCGCGGGTTAAAAATAGCCAAGATCGTGCCGCGGGAAATAATAAAAGAGCAAACATTCACTGGAATTTCTTGCTCACTTCTTTCTTTTTAAAAAAAGAACTTCTACTTTTTTTTATTGTGCATTATTTTGTTTAGTTATTGAAGAATCTTGCGCCAAGATTTCAATAAAATAATGTTGGGTTTGAGCTTGATATATTTGGTTATTTTCTTAGATCGTATCTCTTTGTAGAGTTAAATGTTTTAATGGTTTACTTAGTGAAAACAAAAAAAACTTAAAACTAGTTCTCGCAACAGAAATACATTTTGATAAAAGCTGGCTGCAATTCTCCCTGATTTTCTTATTTAAACCTGAGTTGTTTGGACAGCAAAGCGTATTACAATTGTTGTTTCAAAGTACAGGTTTGCATGGCGAGAAGATAGTTTTGAGGTACAATCATGTGGATAGTCCTTAAAAAGGACTGTTTGTATTCTTTCGTGTTGATTGAGAAGTCCTGAAAAGTACTGAGAATCAATTTTCTAAAAAAGGGTAACAATTTTTGTTTTCGTACTCTTTTCACACTGGTTTTGCTTAACCCCGTACTTTGCTTAGCCCCGTACTATCCTTAACCCCGGACTATTTTTTTTGGCTTTTCACACACGCTGTTTTTAGTCCCGTACTAGCGCCTATTCAGGAATAAGAAAATTCCCGCTGTTCTCACTGCATTTCGTTAACCCCGGATATCGTGCATGTTATGATTGGACATACTTCGCATCTGGCCAGCTGCGATACGCTCCATTGCGTAGTACCGGACTATTTTTCGTTTCTGTTCTCATTCATTTGCTTAGCACCGCAATTGCGGGGTTTATAGCAGGAGTTAGCACCACAATTACGGAGTTAGCCCTGCTATTTTGCAGGGTTAGTTAACCCCGTACCATAGGTGGGGTTACCGGGTTAGCCAACTTTAGCCCACTTTGGTAAAAACCAGTCTGAACAGAAAGTGGAATAGGCTTAACCCCGTACTTTAGGTGGGGCTAAGACCCCCCTTAAACCCACCTATAGTACGGGGTTAAGCAAAATATTGCCAGTGTGAAAAGAGTATAGGGGCACTGATAATGACAACAGTATGATTGACGATACATTTTTATCATATATTATTTTCTTTCCCATTCAATTTATAAGTATAATTATTGATATCTTTTATCAGTTTATTCCTTTCACATTCAATTTTTCATTTTGCGTTACTAGAATGAACGAAACAGATTTTTACAGCCACATTCTTAAAGGGCGATAATAACATATACATTCATGATTAACGTCATCACAAATTTTCGAATAATATTATAATTATAACAATGGTATGGTTAATTATATCCTTTAATCACCAATTATTTCCTTCACATTCTATTTTCCAAATTTTCTCTTTGGAAACAATTTACGCGACCACTTTGCGTTACGAACACGAACGACAAATTTACAAATGAAAATACATGCAGGCGAAAGTGTGGTGAAAGCGAAATGCGAAATTCATATGTCGCGGTTTCTTTTAAAACCTTGACAGTAAGTTTGATTTTTACAAGGCCAATTTAAATGACAAATGGGCGCTGTTTCTGGCCGCGATTAGTATTCCAACAGGTCCCCGTCTGGAGAGGGGGAAAAAGGAGAGAGAAAAAGGAGAAAAAAGTGTGATGGAATGTCAAAATGAAGGGAGATAACGACTCGGAATAGCGTGAGATTTAGGCGACATGGCCTGTTTATGATTTTTGCAGATGATTGAACTTTAAGGGTTGACTTGAACGTGTAAAGCTTAAAACCTCAGTCACACCGAAAACACCGACAGGTCCGACTCCGAAACAGACCATTTCGTGGCCGTTCGGGGTAGTGTATTTTCTGTTTGGTATGTTGTCGGTCTGTTGTCGGTCTCGTGTCGGTCTCGTGTCGGTCCAATTGTTATGATTGGGTATCAACTATAGGAACTATTGAATTCTCGCATGTCCCGTCAAGGGTTGACTTGAACGTGTAAAGCTTACAAAACCTCAGTCACACCGACCAACGCCGACTATAGGCCGACCGACTCCGAAACAGACCGATTCGTGGCCATTCGAGATAGTGTATTTTCTGTTCGGTCTGTTGTCGGTCCGTTGTCGGTCTGTTGTCGGCCTGTTGTCGGTCTGTTGTCGGTCTGCTGTCGGTCTGTTCTCGGTCTGTTGTCGTTCTGTTGTTGGTCTGTTGTCGGTCTGCTGTCGGTCTGCTGTCGGTCTGCTGTCGGTCTGTTGTCGGTTTGTGGTCGGTCTGTTGTCGGTATGCTGTCGGTCAGTTGTCGATCTGTTGTCGGTATGTTGTCGGTCTGTTGTCGGTCTGTTGTCGGTCTGTTGTCGGTCTGTTGTCGGTCTCGTGTCGGTCTCGTGTCGGTCTGTTGTCGGTCTCGTGTCGGTATCGTGTCGGTCTCGTGTCGGTATAATTGATATGGCTGTGTATTAACTGTAGGACCTATTGAATTATGAATATTATTGAATATGTCCCGTATAGTGCACAATCAGTTTGTAGAATTAATGCAAAAGTCTTTTCCTAGAAAACGGGCTTCTGGTATACGTAAAGCTATGGTCACAAATCAGAGCAGCGACCGACCGATCAGTAGCCTGCTTGGTCGCTGCTGGAATTAGGCATCGCCCAGCGATTAGGTCGGTGCCCGGGCGGCGACCGCCCAGGCACCGAGCGTATTTTGGGCGGCGAGTGAAAAGTGAGCAGGCGCCGCCCAAATTTTAACTCCACGCTAAAACTTCAGCGGCGACCGAGCGATGCCCTAAAAACGAGCGGTGCCTGGGCGGCCGCCGCTCGGTGGCCGGGCAGCCGCCGGGCAGAGTTGGTTAAAAACTCGCCGCTCGGCCGCCGAGCAGTCTACTTTTGGGTAATGTGACCATAGCATAAGTTATTAAGACTTGTTGTTTTTCCTGTATTTCTACTATACTACTACTACTACTCTTCTTCTTCTTCCTCCTCCTCTTCCTCCTCCTGCTACTACTACTACTACTTCCACCACCATTTCTTCTTCTTCTACTACTACTACTACTACTACTACTACTTCTAATACTAATACTACTACTACTACAACTACTACTGCTACTACTACTACTACTATTACCACCGCTTCTACTACTACTACTACTACTAATACTAATACTACTACTACTACAACTACTACTGCTACTACTACTACTACTACTACTACTACTTCTTCTACTACTACTTCTACTACTTCTACTTCTACTGCCACTATTATTATCATCATCATCGTTATTATCATTATTATTCTGCAAAATAGAATCAAGTCCCTCATCGACCTGTTAGTAGCGATACCACCCGTGTCAACAGTACCCCCCCCCCCCCCCTGCCCCCATCGCCCCCACCCCCTCCCACCCGACCCCACCCCTAGCCCGTGGCCATGTTTGCAACTTTTCCCCAAACATCATGCGCATGAAGAGTACCAATGACCTTCCAAAAAGTTAATGGGGTCCCGCACTTGCACTTCGGCTCCTCACCACAGCCTGGCCCTTCCCCCTCGGGAGCTTAGCCCGCTCGTTTCGTTGCCCTTGGACTCTGCACCCTCCCGCAAGGAAAAGCCGTCAGAACCGATCACCGTTAACCTTGGCAGATTTTCGCCTTTTCCTCATCATCTGTTTCATCCTTCTTCTCTCCTTCTCTGTGTCCCTGTCTGTCTCTCTGTCATCCTTCTCTCATTCCCTGTGTCTCTATAATTATGTCTGTTTCTCTCCTTCTCTATCTCTCTCTCTTTCTCTATTGCTGTCTGTCTCTCTCTCTCTCTCTCTCTATCTCTCTCTGCACCTCTCCCTCTCTCTCTCTCTTCCCCTATCCCTCCTCTCACTTTAATCTCTCTCCTCCCCTTATTATGCTAACCACTTTCTGTTTCTTCATTTACCTCTCTCTCTCTCTCCCTCCCTCCCTTTCCTGACGTTCTCCCTCATATCATTCCAACTTCTCTCTTTTCTCTCTACCTTAACATCCCTGTCTTTTATATCCCTACCCCTCCCCCTCTCTCTCTCTCTCCCTCTCTCTGCCAATCTATTTATTCATCTCTCTATTATATCTATCTATATCCATCTATCTATCTATCTATCTATCTATCTATTTATCTATACATGTATCTATATGTCTGTCTCTCTTTCTCCTCCCACTTTTGCCCAAGTCCGTATCAAGCACATTTATCCTCTTTCTTGAGAAGTTTGAAAACCCTTTCCAGATGCCCGACAACTCGCCATCTGTAAGATCACTGCCTGTCCCAGATTTCAAAGTTGCGGAGATGTATCTCGACCTCGACTCTCAAAGATTTTCATCTTCTTCTTCTCGGGGTTTTCGATACATGAACTTGCTTTCCATTGCCTTTGTATACGTTTCCTTGTCTTCAACGCATTCTCCTTCTCGTTTTTTCCCACCTTTTGTTTGTTTGTTTGTTTTCTTCACCAGTTGCTTATCCGTCTTCCGTTTACCCCCCCCCCCCCCCCCCCTCCATCCCCATTTCTTCATCTATTTGGCTCAATAATGCGCTTCTTTTCTTTCTTATTTCTATTCTACATCGCCCCGCCCCTTTTGCACGCTGTTGTCATGTCTTCTCCTATATCTTTCCCTTTCTCTCCCCCCCCCCCCCTTCTCTCTCTCTCTCTCTCTCTCTCTCTCTCTCTCTCTCTCTTTCTCTATATTTCATTCAATCGTGATGGTTTTGGTTTTGTTATTGCTCTATACAGCAACACTTTAGTCCCTCGAACCGAAAAAGTGCAAATGCCCTTGGCGTCTGCACCGAATATAAATTTCTAAAAATCACTTTAGGTTTTGCACCCCAGACCAGAAGTTTTCAATTTTTCTCGTTCGGTCTTCTCCAGGCTCTTTTTCTTATCAGATATTTTTACTTCGTTGGATCTATTCCCTCGATATTTCTATTTTTACCCCCCACGGGACTATTTCCACCGAATATCATAAATGGGCTATAATCCCTCGTCTTTGTCACGTAAGAAAATGTTTTGGTTGTTCAAATAAAAGTTGCTCTATATCTTGTCGTGCATGAGTTCATTTTTAGAACTATCGGGTAAAAAAAAATCCCATAAGGGTGATTATGTATCCAACCAACTGTCGGCATTTATTGTAAGTTGGATACTATTTTGCCGATTTTTAGAAGTCGGTATTCTTTATGTGATCCTAATTTGGCAATACATTTAATAGCAAAGTTGGGTAAATGAAGAAAAAAAAGTGCTCAAAGTTAGTCGCACACATAATTGCCCTCTTGCTAGACAAATTTTACACAATATCTTTAAGAGTTTTAAAGGAGAAATTTAGTTCTTGTAAAGAAGAAAAAGAAAAATTTAATTTGTACTTTTGTTATGTTAATTAAAGAAATATAAGATTAAGACAAATATTATATTAGAAATGCCCCGTGGAAAGGAATGGTGTTTACAACGCCCTCATAATTATGGATATGACAATAAATAGTTAGAAATCTGCTGATCAGATTTAAAGGGCTTACTCAATGAAAATTCTTAAATCAAGAGTAGAATACACAGGCAGTCAGACACTTATAACTATCTTTCTGTGCTTGCAAACATATCTATTCATAAAGGCTACCATATACAACTAAACCCGTATAAAGGGCGGAAATGTTTGTCACCCGTGCCCTGAGGGATGATATGGGGTGCACCCCCGTGAAGGACACCCGTCTCGTACCCTTCACCCCACTTGCCCTTAGACCCAATGGTAAAGGATCCATGATATACCCTTCTCTTCCAGTTTGCAATGATCACAAAATTTGAAGTCGGCTAATGTTTTCTTTTTTCTTCTAAATTACAAACCATATAATTTCACATAACGATGGCATCAATTAACTGACATGGGATTCAAACGAAACAGACTTTACATAGTGAGCTTTCAAACAATCCTGAACATTCGTTTATTCAATTTTGTGTTGTTTTTGTATTTTTGTTGTTTGTTGTTGCTACTATATTTGTTGTCGTATTTGTTGTTGTCGTAGTTGTTGTTGTTGCTGTTGTTTTTGTTAAATATTTTCTAATGAACATCGATGAAAACAAATATCATTTAATTGAAACGTGAAGACCAAACATCCAACCATACGCCATTATTAAATTTTCCCTGTATATTTGTTTTATTCCGGACTGTCTTAGAAAACGGCTATCCCAATTTGTTTACCGGGGGGGGGGGTTGTGAATATCCAGAAATAGTGAGACAGAAAGAGAAAGAGTGAGAGGGGGTAGCAAAATCTTTCTGACTTAATGCTTTGTGAGGATTAAAAATATATGACTAAGGGTAAGAAAAACATCATGCGATGCAAAATCGTTGGAAATAAATGACGCGATGATCAAATCGACTGCCACGAAGAAATCTTCCAACAAAATAAAAGAAAACGTCAGAGTGGTAAACGAAATCGGAGGAATTTACAGGGTGAAATGAGCACATAAAAAGGGGGAAAGGGACTCCTTCAATAATCTATAAATAAAATTCGGAAGTGACCCCGGATCAAGCAAGAGATAGAAAGGTGATAATGTACAACGTTGCCAGAATATATCGTGAAACACCGTGACACATAATAGCCATTCGAGACACCTACAGGGAAAGTCAGTGGCGTAGCAAGAATCCATAAATTAAGAGGGTACCGGCATCGAGGGGGCGAGGGGCGAGGGGGGGGATTCGATCATATTTGCTGAATGAAATGCAAATTACCGAGGCTATTGTTTATTCTTTTATATTAATCTTTTTATTTATATATTCATTCATTCATTTATTCATTTAATAATAATAATAATAATAATAGTTCAGTTCTTGTATAGCGCATAATACGTTATGAAAAATAACATCTCTATGCGCTTCCAAAGTGTATGCATTCATTTTGGTATGTATTTATCTAGTTATTTTCTTATTCATCTATTTATTCAGTTATTCCTTTATTCATTCATATATCTATCTTTTTATATATTTATTTAGTAATTCATCTATTCATTTCTTTATTGATTAATGTATCTATTCATTTATTTATTCATTTTTCATTTTATTGATTTATCTAGTTTTTTATTTTTTGGTAATTCATTTATTTATTCATTTATTCATTCATCCATTCTTTTTATTGAATGATTTATTTAATAGGCATTTATTATCTATTCATTAATTGATATTTAATTACATGCTTATCAATATATTTATTTGTTAATTCGTCCATATCTTTATTCAAATTTATTACTCTTTAATTTATAATTTCAATTTATTATTTATCTAACTCCATTAGAAAAGGGAAACTGAGACATTGGTCCTGGATGCTTGCGCAGATTACTTTTTTCACGTCAATCAAATATATAGAAAGAAAATTAAAGTATCTCCCCTGAAAAATAACTCCGAATAAAAACACATTTAGACCCCCAGACAAGGTGAAAAGATAAAACTCCTATCAAAGTTACCCTCAAATAACATACAACCTGCTGGTCTAGTGATAAGTCCTTGTTTTGAACCCTCTAAAGGTCGATTTTTATTTGAAATTGTACTCCTCTCAAATAGTTGTGGGGGAGTTGTTATTCTGTTTTTATTACAGAGAGGGAACGAGTATCCAACTGCTTCGCGCGCTCGGAGCGCGACGGGAGGAGTTTCGGCTGCAAGGCCGCGCGCGAAATGGGTCCCCCACATAAGGCGTGCGTCTGATATGGCTGGGAGGCAAATGGGGCACTGCAACTAGAATGAGCGCTATGTGTATTCGCACACATACAAATCTACAAAATTGCAGTGTCTTAGAGGGTGGTAAAGTCCTTGTGACCTGGGTCATAGAAGGGCGGACGTTGATAAAATAGGGCGGTCTTTTCAATATATAGCAACGCCATGGAATGCCAATGTCCCACCCCTGCCCTTAACATTATCTTGAAATAACACCGAAGTCTTACGATTGCTTTTTATTGCTGTTTATAAGGCCTTTCGATGTTCTTGGTAATTTTCTATTTCAACTTTTGTTTTACGATTTTTATTTATATCAGGTTAACTCTCTCTGGACAACCACCAAATAGGACTACTATTTGCATTATATAACTACAGCCCAGACCAATACTAATTTCGGAATGATAATTAAACCTTTTTCAATTGGGCAAAATCTAATTTTCACTATATCCGGGCATAATGGTGAAAAAAGGGTTAATAATTGTCCGACATGGGGATTGCCCGGTGATGGTTGTCCTGGGGATAGTAGGCATCATTTGAGTGTGATTGTCCGAGGGTAGTTGTCCTGGTGGTAGTTTTACGTATTGTGTGATTTCAGGGATCTTCTTCTTCTATATAGGCTTACTACTACTTTTTTCGTCTTCCTCCTCCTTTTGTTCTTCTACTTCTACTTCTTCTTCTTCTTCTTCTTCTTCTTCTTCTTCTTCTTCATCTTCTTCTTCTTCTTCTTCTTCTTCTTCTTCTTCTTCTTCTTCTTCTTCTTCTTCTTCTTCTTCTCCTCCTCGCTCTCCTCCTTCTCCTCTTTGTCCTCCGCATCCTTAATAAAATGAGTCCTCCATATTTTGTAGGCCAACGTTATTCTGGAGTAAAATAAACCGAAAGGTTGGCAGACAAACTGGAACTATGATGGATGGAAATATAGGTCTATCTGTCACCATTAAAGAGCGGCAGGTTCGACAGATGAAGAAGTTTAAGGAGACAGTATCGTGCTAAGGGAGTGTCGGAGAAAGAGAAAATGAGAGGGAGAGAGAGAGAGAGAGAGAGATACATAGAAAGTGTGTCTGTGTGTGTGTGTGTGTGTGTGTGTGTGTGAGAGAGAGAGAGAGAGAGAGAGAGGGTGAGAGAGAGAGAGAGGGGGGTGAGAGAGAGGTAGACGGACAAAGACAGAGAGACAGAGAGACAGAGAGACAGATATAGAGAGAGAGACAGGGGCAGAGACAGAGTGACAGAGAGAGAGAGATAGAGTGTGCGAGAGAGACAGACAGAGAAAGATAGACAGAGACAGAGACAGAGACAGAGACCGAGTAACGGAAAGTGGGAAAGAGAGAGAGAGAGACAGAGAGAGAGAGAGAGAGAGAGAGAGTAAGAGTGAGAAATTCTAGACGAGAGTTGGCATCTTCTGGATGTAATTTATCAAGCAATCTCCTTCGATAAAAGTCGGTAAATCCCCGAGATTTCAAATACTGGATACACGTGTATCCATCGAAACCTATATTTTCCTTGTCTAGGGTACACAAGCAAAAACGACACTGCTACCACCCCACACTAGTGTTAATAGAAGTGTCGTGATCTAGTGGATACATCAGATTGTGGATCAAATGGTTCGCGGTTCGACTCCCGCCGCGGCATTTATGTCCTTTGTTACAACATTAATCACATTTGCCACTCTCCGGCCAGGTGATATTGGGTACGCCGAAATCGGTAGCCTAGAAGAGCCGGAGGAATATTGAAGCGTCTGAGTACATTGCGTGGTTGATAATATGTGCGCTATCAACCACAGGTACCACTTAATACGGATAATGGAAATAAAGATGGTGCAAATGATGATGTAAATTATATTGTAATATTACAAAAACGTCTCAGTTGCCGATGTGAACCTAAATCATGTCATGCCCTATCTTTTTATGAGACACACTGTACTGTCAAGTTGAAGGCCATGGTTTCATTGTGGTGGTGTGTTAAAGCCAAGATTCTCTCCGCGAGAGGTCGGCGCAAGGCGTCTCGCCAAGGTCGAATGGACATAAATTCCATCTTTTCGGCAGAGATGATATGGAGAAGATGCATTGAGGATATTCCAAGAAAGTGGCGTAGCAATTGGGGGACACGGGGGCACGGTAAGATGTCTCAAATTGTAAATGTGTTGATATTCTCTGCTTTCATTCCTCTTCCCAATTATTCGAAACCATCATTTTGATAATGTTTATTTTTATATAGTACATGCCTCTCATCAAGGGTCAGAATCACAACCGGTACGAATGCCCTTTCGGCAAGACATTTGCCACTGTCCACCCAGCCCCAGGCGTAACTAGCCATTGCTGAAGGTAACAATAAGAAGAGAAGTATTGTTACTGATGGGGCTAATCGAGTTAAATAAGACCCAACTTTTAATTGTTTAATTATTAATGTGTTGAAATGTGATCTGCCGAGAAAAAAAAATCCTCGTCCCGAAACTATATGTGATCTTTATAAAGCAAACGAAAGGTCATGAGACACTTTGACTTTTCTCTGAATGTTGAGTCACTACACTTGGAAAAAATTGGTGACAGATTTTGATCTGATATTGTCACTTATGCATGTTGAACCAATCATAAATTGTTGCTAAAATGACGGCTAAATGATCTTGTTGTCTAGGCATTTTAAAACATTGATTGCAATTGGCATTCCTGTCGTGTTCCATTTACGCCACCCTCCTTCTTCCCAGACGCGCCCACATATTACGTCTCGCTCCTCCCAAATTCGAGTAGGCCCTATTATGTAGTATTATGCACAGGGGTTGAACATGATTATAGCATTCACACATCAACAAACAAACTCTCAGACCAGTAGTAATGACAAAGAAATATGCAAAATAAGGGTGAAATAAAGGAACTAAAAGGAAAAAGACAGAAGAGGGGTGATAGGTGATCGAACAGAATGTGAGAATGACGGGAAGATTTTTTTGTTTAAAGAAGAGAGATACAAGTCATGTATAAACATAGTGAAAACGACATCTGTGAAGGGTTGGAAGCAGGAGTTTTGTGATAAGGTGGACCAAATTATGTATCAGTTTCCTGCTCTTTTGCGTTCTCTTCTTAGCTGTACTGACGTGACTGATTCCGTATTCATGACATTGACATCTAAACCGAGAACACGTTCTTCTCATTTAGTTCTTACGAAGTACAAGCACATTCACACATAAGCGATAATCACGAAAAGAACCCCCCACCATGGCCATCTTGCATGGTACACAACCACTATGCGAGCGCGATGCACAACGTAAAATAAGTGGTTGTAACAAAAAAGGGTTCGCGCACAACTCAACCGCGAAAGCGATGCCTGTTTTTTGCGTTTGTGTGGACGCCTCTTACCATAACCTCAAAGGGGCGCCGAATTTGACTTGCAAACGCGTAACTCTAGCATGACATACCGAAACACAATCACACGTCACCAGAGAGAAAAAGAAATTATCGAAAACTGACGATTTTGAATGGCCAAAACCCAGAAATCGAAGAAAAGGGACAAAATGTGTTGAATAGAGACACGTAATTTATACATGTTTCATGAATTTTCAAATAGATTCTGACTGTGACTTGTACTGTAAATGGAAAACCAATCCAAAATGGAACGCAGAGAGACACATGCCCCCACCCCCTTTGTTGTATTCCTTCTCATCCTCTCTTTCTCTCCCCCCCCCCTCTCTCTATTTCTGTATTTTTAAACGACTTTTCTAAATCTCCTTAATTGCTTTCTGTCTAAATTCCAGTTTATTTCCTTTTAATATCTTTCTTTTTTCTTTGTTTTAACTTTTGTTTTCTTCTCCATGTTTTACTTTAAATATAGACAGTAAAGATAGATAGATTGGTGTGTTGGTAGGTGAGGGATGGGAGATGGAGAGAGAAAGAGAGAGGGGGAGAGAGAGAGAGAGAGGGAGAGACATAACAATATAATTAAATGCTTTAACAAAAAGATTCAAATGATTTTCAATATATACATATAAAATCAATAATGACAAAAAAAGAGACAATGGGAGACAGAGCATTGGTGAAGGATGTGTATATAAAATAAAAAAGATAAATAAGAGAGAGAGAAGGATGGAGAGAGAGGGAGAAGGTGACTTTGGAAGATGAAAGACGTGAGCATGAGAAAAGGAGGGCAGAAAAATATGAGATTTTTCCTCGATCTCCTTCGAATCCCTAGGTGAATATCATTTCATATCTGATCTTTCCGGTGCACATCTGGACATCTTCGTCCATAGGTGGGATGAGGGAATTCGAAAGAAAGAGAGAGATAGATAGAGAGAAAGGGAGAAAAAGAGAGAGAGAGAGAGAGAGAGAGAGAGAGAAAGGGAGAAAGAGAGAGAGAGAGAGAGAGAAAGGGAGAGAGGGAGAAGGAGAGAGATGGATACAGATCTTCAT
The DNA here is from genome assembly GCA_035222895.1 of Strongylocentrotus droebachiensis. Classification (NCBI taxonomy): domain Eukaryota; kingdom Metazoa; phylum Echinodermata; class Echinoidea; order Camarodonta; family Strongylocentrotidae; genus Strongylocentrotus; species Strongylocentrotus droebachiensis. The sequence goes on from JAVYIG010012702.1 coordinate 49,396, forward strand.
CTCTTCATAATCTACAAGGGATGAGAGATGGAGAGAGGGTTGAAAAAGAATGAAAGAGAGAGAGAAAAGAGGGGGAGAATAAGGGGGAGGGGTAATTACCTTCCAGACGTCCCACCCCTCCCCCTTTTTTAAATAACCAACCACAATAGAGGTTATATGGTGCCGCCCTAAGGAGAACTGTCTTGCTTTTCTGCTGCTGTAAGATGGTTTTGCTTCGTTGTTTGTTGATTGTTTCAATCATTTTAAGTTCATTTTTCCCGTAGCACCTTTTAGTCCTGGGGCAAAAAGTACAAAAGACCACTGACAACAAAGATGAACAAATAGTTCAAGGCACGTCGTGGGCAAAAAAAAACAAAACAAGATTGTCAATAAAACCTGGGAACCTTTTCATGAGCACAAAAGTACAAAAGAAAGGTCAAGACCGGCGTCGAAATAGCTATTAATAATCACTCAGGAATGTTCTACATTTTAGCTTTAGCGCCGATTGATCTCCGTGTAGTCCCACGTATTCCTAATCCAGATGGAGAAAATTGCGGTAATTAAGCCCAATTGAGCCGCGATCAGGAAAGAAACACTTACGGTGCCTTGCGCAAAGAGATCAGATGTTTCGTCGATTTATTGGGTATGTTTGTGGTCTAGAAAACCCGTCTTTTTCTTCTAAAAATCGGAGAAAAGGAATGAAGAAAATGTCAAAGGGCTCCGTGAGTTTGTCGGAGTCGGTATAGCGGCATCTCGGCCAATGTTCTTTTGATCATAGTGATGATGCTTCGATTGTGGTTTTGTTTTAGCCGTTTTCATTTTCAAAACTTGTTTGTTTGTGATATAAATACACTGAGAAACCATGATTGCCTTTTATATATTGTAGGGGAATGGTCAAATCATTACGGGACAAAAGAAACAACAAGTATATCATCAATTCTTCATGAAAGTCTCCTGAAAACAATTCTTTCTGATGGAGCCCTTTTCGAAAACACAAGAGCGAGAGAAGAAGTACATTGACACAGTTGTTTCCTTGATGGCTTATTCGTATTATTTTAGTTTAACAGTAATAGTGAAATACGTAAGCATCTATTCGAAGTTCATTGTTCGATGCATGCTTTTGGTCTTTCCAATTATTAGTAGGCGACCTATTTTTTCATCACCTTAGAGAACATATTCACGTTTTATCAGAAATTTTATTATTATTCCTTTCATTACAATGATGACTGCCAGACTGTGTGGCCCTTCTCTGAAGGTACTATTTGAGAATTTGGCATGGTCTTGAGAGCCCCCAAATTATTTATTAATTCGGCTAGAGAGGTGTAAAATGACGTTTATGTATATACAAAAAGAACAATCATTTCACACTATTGCCCAGAAAATGGTAATACTTTTTTGATACCTCCTATAATAGAATGATTGTGACAATATGGTTTATTCTTCATAAATCTATAATAAACTATAATAAAGTTATTCTCAGACTTAATTGGTCAATCTTAAAAGTCATAGAGGTTTATCAATAAGTTCTGAGAAGATGTGAGCTTTATATGTCAAAAATATATCATATTGTCATAATCATTTCATCAAAAGAGGTAATCAAATTTATTCTAAATTAATGGGCAACAGTGTATGTACCACATTATGAATAACACTGAAGATTATCAAGTCAAGTGTGGCAATTACACACTGTGGAAGTCCACACAGTGGCAATTTCACACTGTGGAAGTCCAAATAGTGACAATTTCCACAGTGTGGAGTGTTTCACAGTGTGGTGGCTGTTTCACAGTGTGGTGGATGTTTCACAGTGTGGTAGATGTTTTACAGTGTGGTAGATGTTTTACAGTGTGGTGGCTGTTTCACAGTGTGTTGGCTGTTTCACAGTGTGGTGGCTGTTTCACAGTGTAGTGGATGTTTCACAGTGTGGTAGATGTTTTACAGTGTGGTGGCTGTTTCACAATGGGTGGGCGTTTTACAGTGTGGTGGCTGTTTCACAGTGTGGTCGCTGTTTCACAGTGTGGTGGCTGTTTCACAGTGTAGTGGATGTTTCACAGTGTACTGGCTGTTTCACAGTGTGGTGGCTGTTTCATAGTTTGGTGGATGTTTCACAGTGTGGTGGATGTTTCACAGTGTGGTGGCTGTTTCACAGTGTGGTCGCTGTTTCACAGTGTGGTGGCTGTTTCACAGTGTGGTGGCTGTTTCACAGTGTGGTGGCTGTTTCACAGTGTAATGGATGTTTCACAGTGTGATGGCTGTTTCACAGTGTGGTGGATGTTTCACAGTGTGGTCGCTGTTTCATAGTTTGGTGGATGTTTCACAGTGTGGTGGCTGTTTCACAGTGTGGTCGCTGTTTCACAGTGTGGTGGATGTTTCACAGTGTGGTGGCTGTTTCACAGTGTAGAGTGTCCACAATGTTAAATTCGGGCGTTTTCACAGTGTGGTTCATAGTGTGGATAACCACAGATTCACAATGTGGTTGTGAATCGGTGGTTATCCACACTGTGAACCACACTGTTGTAG
>JAVYIG010012703.1:0-51890 GCA_035222895.1 Strongylocentrotus droebachiensis
GTTTAAAAGGGAATGTACCATTAAAACAGAAAGAATGAACTAATAGTCGTCAAGAAAATACAATTTTAAGAAAGAAGCAAATGTCGACTGTATTTTGACTACATATCAAAATGGTGGATTTTCTCGCTTTATTGAAGCTCAATATTTATTGAACCGTTTTACTCCTTACGTAATTAGTTTGTCAGTATCGGTAAAGTAATGCTGGTCCAGACATCGAGGGCACTGCTCAAGGGGGGGGGGGGGGGGGCGCACAAAACGTGTTGGGTAGATGACATTCTACCACGAAAGGGAAGGGTGCGAGATGGTCATACTTTCTTCTTTTATTTTGACTTTCCCCAAGGTTACATCTTGAGCCTCATGTTTTTCTTTAATTTTGCTATGTTAGGGAGGGGGCTCATGCATGCATGTCCCCGCATGTCCCCGCATGTCCCCGCATGTCCCCCTTACCCGTAGCTACGCCATTGCATATTTATAAGAGCTAAATAGACACGATTTTGTTTGGAGTTTACATGCATCACTATGTTTAACAGATAATTTTGACATTAATGAAGTTGAATTTTCTTTTCCTCTCCCAGTTGCCCAAGCCTCCGGTGTTGAGCCAGCACTCGAAGCCGCTGACACCGACTCCCAGGAGCTGCTAAGCCACAAGTGGGAGCGAGTAATATCCGAGGACGACGACTCAAGCACCCAACCAGGCGGCCAGGTCAGCGGTGGAGCTGGACTAGGAGGTGGTGGTGGACCGGGTGGACCACTTCAGGGTAGGCTAAGCATCCCCGCCAGTCACGACGGGACAAGCTCTGACGTCAGCGTCAAGTCGGCACGGTCGATCGTCGACATACGAGCCAGTATAGCATCGGGGAGAGGGGCAGCCGACTTCGGGTCACGACGATCGAGGTTGGGCAGCTCACCCGACGCTCAGTCGGGCGGTGATGGATCATGGTGGCCTTTCTTCTAAGAGTGAACTATGTCAATGATTTGACTCTAGATTTGACTCTATAGTTTTAGACATACATCAGTGGCGTGTCTAGCTTCGGGTAAAGTCGGCTATAGCCCCATGGCCCCTTTGGGGGGCCCAATAAATAGTTATAAAACTCGCTATGGTTGTACATCATGAGAGGGCTGCCTGGGTAAATCTTGCTTCTCGTCTGTGGAGGATTCTTTCGCTTGTTTATCCATTGTGTGGATACGCCTCATATTCGGGCAAGCTCCAGTAAATGGCATTTTGCTGTCCCATACGTGGGATTGTGGAGTTCTGAAGACAAATTGACATCAAATGTATCCATTTTCCTTCGAACATGGTCTGATAAAAGATCTAGAAGAGTTATCTAGCTTCGATGTGGTTGGTAACATGTGGGACAAAATGGCTTCAATTTGCCCATTATTAATTATTTTACATTCTCGGACAACCATCCCATAGACTATCCCTACCCCAGGCCCTTATAAAACGGACTCGAAAAAATTAAAAATTAAAAACGTGCCAGTGGCAAGAAAGTGGGGTTATAGGCCCATGTCCCTTCTTCCCCCGCAATGAATGATGGAAAAATAGAGGAAAAAGAAAATGGGAGAAAATGAAAGGAAGTGGGGAATGGGGGTCATGAAGAAGGGATCATGGGACCTCTCACATACCCTTCCCCTAATTACTGTTTTCTTATTAATTTATAATCTATCCACCTGATAAAGATAGTGGCATAGTGCCCTTTAACCAAGATGCCGGCCGCCCCCACCCCCAATGGCTGTTTTCTCCGATACTACTGCCCCTTTCTACACACTTACAAGGAGATAGTTGTATGGGGATAATTGTCCATGGGTGTTAGGCCTAGTTATTGTGATATTATAATTAACTATTTATATGATTTCATTATAATTAGTGTGATTGCATATGGACGTTTGCAGTGTAACGATACGTTGCTCTGAACCTAGAATGCTGTAAGTTTATTATCTATAATTATATAATATCAAACAAAGTTGTTGCGTTTTTAATATGATAACGCAGTGATTTTCTGCGATCAATGAAGATAAAGCATCGGAGGTATACTATCCCTTAAAACCCGTGTTTGCTTTTATCCTACGCATGATTTCACAAATAGGGGCCCTAAACACAGTCATGACCGACTTTTACAGAATATAAGAAACTTTCCATAATACCCCCATTATTTTTAGGATGGCCATAACATTGGATAAAAAATAAACGCACCCTATTTGGATATTATATCAAGGCATATGCGCTTTCCAAAATCAAAATTCCGCATTTTCAGTATAATTATTTGCAGCGTATATCAAATTCTATGTAAGTGCACACGCCCAAATCTTAATTACATTTTATTACAATAATGATGTTGGTATTAAATATTTGAGGTGCTGGGTTTATGAAACAATAATTAGTCATATAGAGAAGTAAATGAAACGTGTTATGAATGCATCAATCATTATTTAAGGTTTTCTCTTGCCGTTTGATTTAAATCGCTAAAATTACTGTATTTTTAATCAAATGAAGCAATCTTACGAACATGTAGATATTGCATAGCATTAGAAATAGAATATATATGAAGTTGTAGTTTATACGCCTAAAAAGTGTTTGTATTGAGGCTAGTTGTTTAAATTATTTAAGATTATGAAAATCAAAGATGTTTTTACCATAAATGTATATTCCTATGATTATTACATTCAGTATTTGAGAGTACATGATGTTTTTGGTGCTGCAGTGCTATGTGTACAGTGTATATAATATTTTACACTTATTTGTTACAAGTTATTTTTCAAATTGGCAATTATAAACAGCCTACATTGCCTTTTTGGTGCACAATGATGTATTACCAAAAAAAAAGTCATCTTCCATGGATAGATTAGGATAACAGATATCACATTTTGTATTGTTTCATATTTTAGTGTTAGAACGCATACATTGATTAATATAAAGTGCTGAAAATTATTCATAAATAAATAATTATAATCCATTGGTTTTATGGTAAACACCTGTGTTTCAGTGTTGTATGGTGCAGTTTCCCAACACAAGTTTCAAATAGGTTTACACTACACTGTACATAAAACATAATGGCAATATTGAAATAGTTTTAATATTTGAACAAAATCCATGTTTCATAGTCAGGCTTTTTTTAAAACAAAGTTTGCATGTGATTGAGGCAGATAGATCAATTATGAGAGGGGATTTTCATCGCTGAAAATCCAGTTTCCGTGCATTGAACATCACAACATTTGTTTTAATGACTTTATTTATATCAAAACAGCTTTTAACCATAATGTTAGAATAATCATCAGCAAATAATCATATTTAATGCGCAAATTGATCATTATGCAAAGTCCACTCAAACCAAAAGTTATGAAATTGTTTATACTATCTTTTGCAACCTTGTATTAATATTGTTATTACTACAACATGCATTGCATCATTCATGATTCAGAACCCATTATGTCATAAATCACATGACTTTATGACTCAGTTATGATTGGCCAATGTAAGATAAATAGTTTGCATAATATATACAATGTACTTTTATCACATTGCATCAACAAGTGCCTGAATTGTAATACAATTATTTTTGTTTAGTATAAGTTTCATTCAATTCATAATTTTTCATGCAATTTCTGCCTTTACAAAGAGATCGGTAAGAAGAATAAACCCAAACGTATGATATTAAGTATATGTCACTGAATTTTAAACGTTACGGAATTAAATTTCCAGAGAATTTATAATGTTTTTAAAAAGAATATTATAGACATTTTAATGAAGACAAAAACAACAAAAAATCAAATTAATGATATGATGTACAATAATGAATAAAGTTATATGAGGTGCTTTCACAAGAGCTAATTTTTCTATTAATTCTTCTCGAATTCTAAAAATATGGAATTTGTTCAATTAACTACGGGATGTCAAATATTCATGTCATTCCGTAACACACGTATGAATTCAATATTTCATTAATTTGATAAATGGTTGATAGGAAAGACAAATAATGTGCATTTTATTACTTAATATGTAATATCATTAATGTTTTGATTAAACTGTCTAAATTTTGTAGTTAGCGTTTAAAATTCTCTGGAAATTCATTATGTATAACACTTAGAATTATTATCAAATTAAAGCCCCAGATATTGCTAGCAGACGATACCCTTTAGTAGGAAAGTCTTAAATTCATTGGCTTTCCGTATATTTTGTTGCAAAAAACATGAAATCAAACACGTGATTATAAAATACAACTTGGATTATAAGTACATAATAATACTTATTTGGTATTCTTTCCCCTCTAAAGATTTTGTTTAATGTAAGTGACATCTATAACATTTTCATAACACACTTGCTATTCTAAACCTCAGCGTAACTTCAATTATTTTACCTTTAATAATCAACGTTGGTTTTGGATGAAAAATATGTTTTTTTAAGTTGTACATGTACTTGCGAACAAGTAAATTGTATCACCTATTATTTTGTGCGTCTATGGCGTTTTGATTAAATGCATTTGTCATTTTGTTTTTCTTTTGGCTACTTGTATTCATTTCATGTTCTCGTACACTTAAAGTTAAGCCCCTCCCTTCTACCGTGTTCTTTATTTCTTACCTTTGCCCCCACTCTATTTGTAGTTTTCTTACATCCCTTTCTTATCACTTTGTCACCCTCTAATTCCTAAATCTTCATATTTAACATTCATGCACCTAGTTCCCCCTATTTTTTTTCTCTCTCCAGGCGCGGATCTACGGGGGGGGGGGTTTAGGGGGTTCAAACCCCCCCCCCCTTGGGCGGCCCCCCCCCCCCCAAAAAAAAAAGGAAAAAAAAAGGAAAGAAAGAAAAAAGAACGCACGCTGTAGAGAGAAACCCTTTCAAGTGCAAATATTGTGAGAAGATATTCAACTCATCTGGTAACTTAACCAAACACATGATAACTCTGGATATAACTGTGTATTAAACTGTTACTTGATTTAAAAATACGTTATCATGCACTGCTTTTTATGGTCTCCATTGTGTTAATAGATGCCAGGAAAACATCATTTACGGGGTTCAAATAAACACCCAAAAAAAAAATCGGCTCGCCGCTTCGCGGCTCGTTGACGATGCTCCGCATCGTCATTATTTTGATCAAACCCCCCCCCTTAGCAAAAAGCTAGATCCGCCCCTGCTCTCTCTCTCTCTCTTAAACCCCTCCTACTCCATTTGTCATCCTCTTGCACGCCTTTCTCGCTCCTTCATCCCACTTTCTATTTTGCTCCTTTTTACATTCAGCATTAGTCCTCTTCTTTATTAAACCTCCCTGACTTATCAAATTATCATCATCTTCCATCCCTATCTTATGCCTTCGTATTTGGTTCCTTTAACATTTGAGCCCCCTCTTTTCTTTTACCTCCCCCACTATATTCGTTACACTCTTGCACCATTGTCTTGCCCTTAAGTTTACATTTGTTACCTTTAATTTTTCTCGCTCATCTCCTCTTTCTTCACCATCACTCACTCCACCATCACTCACTCCATTCGTCAAATTATTGCCCCTTTAATTTTATACCCCCTCCTCTCCCTCTGTTTCTCAACATCGTTCTCTTCTCTTGTGTCACGCCTTCTTACCACCACCACGCCCACCCCTTTCGTCTCTTCCTCTGTCTCTCTTTTTCTCTCTCTCCCCATTTCCTATCTCCGCCATTATACATATTAAGGTGAACTACATGAAGTACTTGGTAAATTTGTAATATATTATTAAAAAACAAATTAATTTCAAAAAAAGAAGAAGAAAAAAAAGGGAAATTTACCACACATTAATGATACAAAATTATAAATTTAAGGGGGGGGGAGTAGTTTTATAATTCGAATATACTATCATCTTCATGAAGTTCACGCTTTGTTTGCTAAGTATGCAACGGAAAATATAAATATAAATATAAATGTAAATATACCATCATATTTGAATGTGGTATCGTTAAAAAGCCCGTGTACTCTCCTTTCGTAAGGATTGCATAATCATGGAACATACAGTACACCTGAATATGCCCCCCCCCCCCCATGGCAAATTAAATTAATAGATCGTACTAAACGCGTTCCATCCTCAAAAAAAAAAATACACCATTAGCAAGACCACCTCAATATCATCAAACGCAATCATATGCATGCTCTCCAAAAATGGAAAATCACAAATAGGGCACCATTGTAAATTAGGAGTAAACGGGCATTTTAATGATACCGAAGTCAATTATGATGGTATATTACACGAGAGATAACATTGCGTGAATCGTATAACTTTGAGGAGTTGACAACTTGTGGGGGAGAGGTGGATATTAAAAAAAACAAAAAAACACCGGTAGCCCAAATGATTTATTCAAGTAACCTCATATGGGATGAGTCCTGGGCCTCACAAAACGAACTGCCGCCCGGTCTGAGCTGTGGTCTTTGGGCAAAAATTACACAATTCGTGACGTCACTACCAAGAGACCAATTTTGTCAGTGTATAGAGAGGGGCACATGATACCATCACACATGACATGTCCCCTCCCTAATGTAAGTGCTTCAATGGCGATTTTAATGATATCGTGTCTTGCCTTGAATATATATGAGACAATGCAAAAAGTTTTCCGGGCAATGACGTCTCTGAGGGCGACAATTACGATGATAATATTAAGGTTCTTGGTTTGCCTCAATTTTGGTTTAAACTATCCGGAGAATTCATGGACGGCGATAATATTTACGAGTCATATTCTGATAATTAAAGTAGCATTATTTTCTTGGTATAAACATACAATCCCCTCTTCTATCTCCCACTTTCTCTCTCTCTCTCCTCCTCTTAATCTATTGATCTCTTTTGCTCCATCCCCCTCTCTCTTGGTATCCTAACCCCTTTCTTTCTCATTACCTCAATTACCCCCCCCCCTTTTCTTTTCCTCCGTTCATTTCTCAATCTGTTGACCTCTTTTGTGGTTTCTCTATCCCTCCTCGTACTATACCATCCTTTCTCTTACTCTCGACTCCCTTTCTTTCTCATTACCTCATCCCCTCCCTCCCTCTCACATTCTCTATCTCTCCTCTATCTCTCAATTCAGCGAATGCGTACTCTATACCCTCCTATAGTACCCAAACCTCTCTGCTCTCTTTTTCTTTGTGCCCTTAATACACAAATTCACCATGACTGATTATCATAATGTTCTACATAGTCAAATTCTTTGTTTTACCAAGAGTTTTGTTTTTAATTGTATATTTTTCTTTTCTTCAATTCAAAGACCAATGGAAAACGGGTACCAACTATTTTGCTTTCTAAATACACTCCCTTCTTTGTACATTTCATGGTTATGTTGCTATGAATACCAAATGAACATTCACCTTAGAGTTAATATTTGAAATACACAAAAAAGAAAAAAATATGCAACCAGTTTTTGCATGTGTTTTGTTTTGTCGTTTTGGTTCTTGGTCATTTACCCATTCGTAATAATAATACAAAAACCAATTGTTTTGTGCAGCAATGGAATGTGTATGATTCATTTCACCACACAACTCTGAAAGATAAGGAAGAAGCATCGGAAGAATAATACATTTATGTGAATAGGGTAGGCTCTCAACATAGGCCAGTCCCTGAGCAATTGGTACTTCATATTCCCCAATCGTCTATAATGCTTTATCTATCATTACAATACAATACATGTACCAAGAGGTGAAGCGCTATGTCATATTTCGCGCCTGTCATTTTACGAGTCTTCTTCATCATTGATCCTAGCATCACTGTCATCACTTTCCTTATCCAAGTGTCATCCTGGACATTGTCTAAACCGTTTGTAGGCAAAGCAGATGACCATCTGATGACCTCTCATCAGGGCTAGCATCAGAGTGACGCAGAATTACTCAGGAGTTCACTCACAGCATAATTCACCAGATGTTGTGCAGAAAAATGGAAGGACCCATGTCCAGACAAAATTAATAGTTGGAAGAATAAGACATAAGTACATCTATGTGTCCCATGGCAAGTTCCATTTGATGTCTTCATGAAGTGGCCGACACTCTCAAAGCTTTCCATGCAAGCAAGGAGCCCCAGTTTTGTCAACAATTGGGAGATAAAGAGTGTATGCATCCCACAGTGGAGCTTGTATGGAACTGAAAACGAGGCTGGCCCACCAGAAGTAAATCTGACGGTTCCGTCCAATATCATCTTGAAGAGGCCGATACCATGGGTCCAGCAGTAAAAGGAAATACCCTGATGTCTCGGATGTAGCTGCCCTTCCAGAGAAAAAACAGGCTGGTTAAGACATCAAACTGCAAATTCTATTTCTTTAGTGTCAAGCCCAAAGGAAGGAAACCTTGGAATGAGATGGGACCTTTATGGGGATAGACAACCAGAAGAATATCTGCAGAGTTCCTCCAACGTCACCATGAAGCAGCTGACATTCTCATAGCTATCCATGCAAGCAAGACTTCAGATAGCAATATCCTTGTAAAGTACAGATGTTGTCTTCATCTTGGTTTGGTCCTTTGGGAGGTCAACACTGATACACTGATGTCTCAAGGTATTTGCCCAGTAAGAAATGAACTGATGTCTAAGAAGCATTGACCGGTCTGCATCCCCGAACTGGTTGTGACTTCACGTTGTGTTCCTTTAGAAACAGTACGGTCGAGCACAAATGATGGTCAAAATTGGAGAAACACACAAAATGATGGGAAAATAACAGGAGCCAACTGACTCGAAATAGATCCGCCAAGTCCTTCTGTCGTCATCACAAAGGGGCCAAGACTCTCTGAGCTCTCCATGCTAATAAGATTGCAGAGACACGCTGGACAACAGAACCTGATCCATGTAAAGCCCACAGGATAGAAACCACTGCCACACACTCTGATGCAATAGCAAGCTGTCACATCAATCGTCTTGCTACAGTAGTTGTACAGACCTGTACATGTACAGATTTTGAACATCCCACATACATGTGTTGTGGTCTAGTGAATAAGTGTCCAGACAGTGATCCACAAGCTACGGGTTTAAATCCCTCTGAGGGACTTATGTCCTTTGAAAAGACATTAACCTACACGTGCCACTCTTGAACCAAGTGTAGTAAATGGGTACCTGGTTGCAGGAGCTGAAGCCAGGATAATAACATCCAAAGTCCTTCAGAGGCAAATAGAGACGTAATATCATAATGTGATATTCACTATACAAGCCCGGTATATCAAATGATGCTAGACACAAAAAGCTCTCTGACGGAAAGGAAGTTGACGTGCAAAAGCTACAAACTTGTAGAGAAGAAACTGTTGTCCTCTTTCCTTGTCTGCAAAGACATGATCGGCAAATGCATCCAACAACATCGGTAGAATGTAGAAGATGGCTGACCTGACAGAGCTAGCTGGCGGGGCTATGGCTGACTATCAACAAACAACTGTTTGAAACACAATGGTACCTAGGAAGTGTGGTCCCAGAATCACTCTAAGGTCAACCTACCAACATCATCCAGGATGATTTCAACAATAAACCGTTTTGAAACACAGCGGTACTCGGGAAGTGCAGTCCTAGAGTCACTCAGAGGATCACCTCCCAACAGCATCCAGGATGTCATGGAATCAGGCGATGCATGGAGTCAGGAAAGTCACGACGGCGATGCGAGAATCGGTGATGAAAAAGACGCGTAATATTGCATGCTATCCACGAAATATGACATTGCGCTTAACAAACTTGATACATGACTTACATGTACTGTGATAATCGATGAAGCACTTTGTTTCACACATTGGGGAATGATTTTTAAAGCAAAAAATGCTCATAAAAAAGGAAAAAGCAGTAACCGGAATTGATTACCGGTATACAAATCTTGGCGGACTAGCCCATATATATTGAGCAACAACCATATACACGAGGAGTATTTATCGTTCCAATGCTTTCAATATTTTCCTTATCCTTACGCATTCTGAGGTTACATGAAGTGTACACACTCCAGAGGCATGTCACAAACATTCGGTTTACCCAGCGTGGAGCATGAGTAAAGGACCAAGATTTAGGTATTTCAAATATACACCGAGAGTAGAATGTTCAAGTGGCATTCACAGAAACACATCCATTACATGCACATATTATGAGCAAAATAGTTGATACTGATCTTCCATAGGACTCTGCATTGAATTTTTTAAATGATTGAAAATCGCAGTAATAAAAAGAATATTAATAAAAATCTGGTAAAACAAAAGTTTTTGTTGACTACTTTGAACATTATATCAGTCATGATGGATGTATGTTGGAAAGGCATAGAACGAAGAGAGACCAATGGCACTGGTGGGTAGTACAGGGAGGTATAGAGAGATTTCAATCAATGGATTGAGGTTTAGAGAAGAGAGAGTAAGATAGAATGTGAGAGGGACAGAGGGAGTTGGTAATGAGAGAGAGAGAAGGTTGAGGGTAATACGAGGGAGGGTCGTGTAGTGCAGGGAGGAATAGAGAGACTGCAAAAGAGATCAATGGATGGAGACATAAAGAGAGGAAAAGAGAAGGGGGGGGGGAGAGGTAATGAGTAAGAGAGAGATGGGGATGTAGTATGAGGAGGGACACAGAGACAACAAAAGAGATCAATGGATCAAGCAAGGAGGATGGAGAGAGAAAGAGAGAGAGAGAAGAGGGGAGTACATGTACATAAATATGACATATATCAATAAGTTAGATATGAACATATTTTTAACAGCTCATTGAAAAATACTACCAAGAAATATTTTTGAGAGATTTTCCTCAAACTCATGCTACATGTACATGTACCATAATAGTCAGAATATGACCCAAACCTATCACTAACATCCATATTTGCTCTGAAAAGTAGAAAACAATCTCAAATAGTTGAAATTGCAAACAGAGGACCAACCATAACATTCCTTGATATTATCATCGTAATTGTCACCCTCAGCACTACCATCGCCGGGAAAACTTATTGCATTGTCTCATATATTCAAGGCAAGACATAATATCATTCAAATCACAATTAAAGCACTTACCTGTACATTAGGGAGGGGACATGTCATGTGTGACAATATCACGTGTCTTTCTCTGTACACTGAAAAAAATGGGTCTCTTGGTAGTGATGTCACAAATTGTGTGATTTTGGCCCGAAGACCACAGCTCAGACCGGTCAGCAGTTCATTTTTGTGAGGACCAGAGCCCATCCCATTGACCTATGAGGTCAGTTGTTCCAGTTCTTTTCACTTGAATAAATCATCTAGGCTGCCAGTGTAACAATGTTTACCCCAGAATTACAATATCATAAATACATGTTTAAGATCTTTGTAGACTCTAGGGCAGGTCCAAGCTATTTCCACTGTGACGTACAGGACCGATCAGAAAATGAACATGTATGCCAGTCTAATTTGAAACTGAAATGCACAAAGAAAATCTGATTAATTTTAAAGAATTTTTGTGGCATTGTAATGGTGCCAAACATAATGTTATACAAAAGTTTTAAGTCGCTTTGTAAATTGTAATCGACAATTATCTCATGAATTTTGAGTCAAGAATATTGATGTGTCAATATTCAATACTGTATTACATTTTTCTTTAGACCGTTCTGCATTGATTTGTCCTGTACATACTGTATGTCACGCAATTGTCCTATTCGTCACATTGTATGATATGATTACATATTTACACTCAATACAAATTTGATTGACTCATGACTACAGTTGGGGACTACTACAGTGTATACATCAGACCTCCACAATATACTTCAGAAAAATACTTATTAACAGAAGGTTGAGTTCTGGTCAATATGAACAACAGTTTGTGATCTTTCTCATTTGTTTCATGGAATTCAGGAAAAATATCATAGAAGTATCCCCTAAAAAGAATTTTTCTTCAAATGCACTTATATTCAAAATGTTTGTATAGAAGGGAAGAGCTGAAAAGTTTGGGCCTTACTTTCAAGTAAAATGTGTGTGGTCCCATATGCACATTTATGTGTGCTGGAGTCAATTTCCTGTAACTTTGATAATTCCAAAACCTCAAAGTATACACCAATTCTTGTGTCATACATAATTAACCAAAGTGCTTTGAGATAGTGTTTTTTAATGTAATTGAATCATATGAATCATATGACCAAAACTCTGCTTCATCTTAAATTTTTCCTTGGAACGTTCAAACCCACATCAAAATGTCTAAATTGCTTTTTTGTGACCCCCTATGTGCATGCCTGGGTATTTCTATTGATGCATGAACAAAAAAGTTCATTTGAATAATTCAAACATATAAGAGACTATGTCTTGAACGTCATGCTAATTTATATTCATTATGGATAAATATTAAAATAGACTTCCTAAATTATGCATTTTTTCCTTCAACAAAATAATTTAAGAGTCATACAATAGCTTTTAAACCCATAGCAGTTTAGTGTCTCCTTTTATTGAAATTTTATTTCTATATTGGTGCAATTATCGCTGTGAATTATGAGTGCATATTTGTTCTAGAAGCAAGTGACATTCATGAATTGAAGTCTCAAAATTGGCAACACAGAGTGAAATTTATAATCACTATTTTCATGTTCAATCTTGACAACTTCTTGTTGATTTTTGTAATTTTCATTCACGCCGCTTCATTCAAAGTACATTATCTTTTTTTTAAACTATGAAAGAGTGTAAAAATACAAATAAGTAGTGTCAATTTGAGGAGATAAAACTGATTCATTTAGACGCTTAGAAAATTCTGAACTGCTACAGGATAAAATGACATGTATATTTTCTACATTCAAATTTCAAATATACCTTATTGTTTACACCTGAGGGAAGAATTGCTTGGACCTGCCCAACTTATACTAGAGATATCTTAAAGACACTATAAAGTACTCATAATTAAATTTAATATAAAAACACACACGTACACTCCTGAGAATTTGCACTATAAATTTCTAGGCCAGTATTCTATCCAATACTTTCGTCTGAAATGTGAAATTTTATACTCAGCTATTGGTTATGATATAACACTAAGCAAACTTTGTATTCGTATTCACTTGAAGCATTTGGCCGAATACTATACACCAAGTTTCAGACAGCTCCCTAGCAGACTTAAAATGCTAATTATTTTGGAGGCCTTGATTTGCAGTCATGTGGTCTGAGTAAGAATTGAGCCATTTTACTTACTTAGCTACGGTAAGCTAAATGCCAAGTAAAATACCAAGTTAATTTAAGTACAGAATGGAATACAGGCTGAAAAGATATACCTGCTTTCTCAGTTGAAGTTCATCATTACCGCGATGAAATATTAACCTTGAAATCACTAATAGCAAAATGCAGTGGCATATAATGAGGATATAAGGCTGGTAAATATGCTTTCCTTGATTAGGCTAACCATTAGCTAATATTCATTCAGAATATGTCAAATCAGGGGGAAAAGTACACTGGGGCTCGGGACAAATTAGCCCCCAAAATGCCCCCCGAAAGTCATAAAAGAGCCCCCCAAAAATGTGCATAGAGTTCAATGCAAAACAATTTAAAGAGTGTTATTTTCATGCAAGCAAGCTTGAAAAGTAGCTGCCGAAATTTTGTAATTATATTTTTCCCTGTGTCAAATGAGAACTGTTGTCACCAACATCCCTAACTATTTCGGCTTTTGCATTCCTACCGCCTATTGTTGTGCCACTACATTTCGTTTCTAAGCGACAGACAAATTCTACATGTAAGCCAATGGTACAGACCATGTTTAAAACCGTGTTTGGGCGATTCTGTGCAATGTTTCCTGAATACGTCTTTTTTTACAATATATTTCATCTAAAAGTGAAGGATATTTCAAGATGATCAAAGAGTAATAGTGCTTTCTGGTATCATTGCCATTGGTCATAGTCGTATCAAGCGAGTTTTAATTCATGGATAAAATATGTTGATAAATGTCATACTTTGTATAGGACACATTGCACAGAATCGCCTTTGGAACCCTTGCTAGCAACAAAGAAAGAGCTTGGAGAGCATTGCCAGAGTAGCCGTAGCCGTGGACCATGTTTGGAGGGTCGATCCTGACAATGACGCTGCGAACTCCTGGGAGAGCTTGTAATTACAGAGGCAAAGACAATCATCTTGATCAGGTGTAGGGCTCTTGTTCTCATCCTCAATGCATGGACAGTCTTTTGGAAGACCTTTCTGGAGTCTGGTGTTGCAATTGTAGAAAAGCTTGTGCAGTATTCACTCCACAAAGGTCAAAGGCGTCAGTCTGGATCAAGGGTAGGGCTATTTTTCATATCCAAAATTCCAAATTCCAAGATTTGAATCTTTACCGCATGAACCATGTTTATGAGAGTCATTCTGGAGTCTGATGTGGAGCAGGCCTGGAGAGCATCTTCAATACAGAGACAAAAGACACTGACCTTGATAGGCACTTGGGCTCTTCTTCATATCCTCATTGCACAGACCATGTTCTGGTGAGCTGTTCTAGAGTCTGATGCTGACAGAGAGAGAGAGGCTGTAGATTATTTCAAAGTTACAGAGGCAATCAAACCTAAGGCTTTTGTTCATATCCTCACTGCATGGACCATGTTCTGGAGGGCTGTTCTTGAGTCTGAAGCTGGGAAAGCCGAGAGACCTTGGAGAGCAGTGTCAGAGTAGTTGAGACAGAGACTCTTGGCTTTATCAAGGGCGGGGCTCTGACGAATCTCACGCATCAGCTGTCAAAAAAAAAGAAAAAGAAGAAGGTTGGGCAGTGGATTACGTAGAGAGAAGGTTGAGTGATGGGGAGAGGTGAAAAATAATGTGTGAGCTTTATCATTGTATTATGCAAGTGCGGAAGAACATTTGATACAAAGTGTTCCCTGATAAGCATGGCTCTTCCAATATAATATTTCAAATATGCCATGTAATATCATTAAAATCGGGACGGATTCGTATACATGTTCGTGTAATCCCATATACATCTTTCTGTGTACAGTGCTTGTAACTTTACCAAGACTGGGCCAAATTTCCTATCATTTTGATGATTCCAGAACCTTGCAGTACACATCAATACTTATCAACCTTTTCTGATCGATTCCACAACGTTTCTTTCACAATGCAATGGCATGACCAGAACTCAACATTATCTTTAAAACAGGGAAATAATCATTCTGTTCAAACGATCTAAGGAAATAGGACAAGATAATGTAAATTGTCAATAATGCAAGTTCTAATATGAATTTTTAAAAAACAAAGTAGCATGCAATATATCTTGCAACATTTCACCTGTTGACAGTGCTTCCTCACAGTTGCTTTCTTGACACTTTAACTGTTCAAATAGTCAACCAGTATTAGGGTCAAACAGCGTTTTGTAATTCGAGAAGAAATACAAAAAGACAAACAAGATTCTTTCTTATCTAAAAAGGTGTTAATGAGAGTGATAACAACATACCATAGAACTAATCATACAAAGGACAGAGATGGAGAGAAGAAAGTTATTTTAAAGAACCCTACAGTAACATTTCATAAGCATAGTGCACTTGAAATTTCTGTATCTCGTAACAGACATAAGGAAGCACGAGTGGGGACAATTGATGCACAAAGCTTTGTATCCATGACAACATTGCCTCTTGCCATTCATTGACAATATCAATTTTCCTGCTGCATTTTTGTTCTTCAGTTTACAACGTCAAGTCTAAATGAGGTACGACACTTACCTTCTTTATATCTGGTTTACGTGACGAGTTGACCTCTGACCTTTGACCTTGACCAGACTCCAAGTACAGCAATACAGGGGCAGATGTAAGATCAATGTCACTTAGACCTCTGGGTGATGAGCTGGATACAAAGGGTTGCAGCTCTGTATGCAGCTAGAAGAGAAAAAAGAGGGTCATATGTAAAGGTACTTTCAAAAGTCAAAACTAAAAGAAAATTCTAGGCATTGTTGTATCAATGAAACTACATGCATACACCACATAACTTAAGTATGAATATTTGTTTAATACTGTGATTAGAGGTCCATGTACCTGGTAAAATAACATAATATCACATTTCAAAATGATGATAGGAATGGGGAAGGAAATAATGTTACAAACGAGTTTGAGTGCTCTGCGATTACTGTAAAAGGATGCCCATCACTAGTTTGGGAGCAATCCCTCAAACAGAATAAATGGGCAAGTACATTTGTAGCAGACTACTGACCTTATTGCATGAAATCTTGCAGAATCAGATTCTTTCTCCTTCAAATCTAGTATTTTTACAATAATTAGGCACATTAGCTTAATTATCATGTCAAAATTAAGGTTTATTATCTCTTTGACTCAAAAAATTCTTCATGATGAGAGCATGGAAAGCATCAAACACACATGATCAAAAACAAGAGAATCCATATGAAATAAACGACATGAAAAATTGAAATTGAATTGGATGACTTTGGTCTCAGTATTCAGAGGGTTTATTCCCATTACACTCTAGTTAGATTGTATTTTTCTTTAATACCAAGCTTTTTAAAGCTTTTGATTTATCTCAAGGAGCTATGCTCTTTCAAAATCCCTTGGGCAAATTCTACATTTATCTTATAATCTATCATCTTCAAATTACCTGTTGGGCCCATGCAATGTTCTTGCCAAAGTCATAGGCACTCTCTGTCAAAGCCTGGCTGTGATTGGTGAGTTCTAACGCTCCTCTGCAGCTGTGGCCAATCAGGGTGCCCGATGACAGATACACATACCTCTCCCAGTCCAAGAAAGTCAAATCAGGCTGGATCGTCGCGATAGGACTCAAGTCAGCGTTTCCAAATCTCATAAAGGCAGCCTCCGTCAAATGCCCGATAGCCTTGGAGATTAGTTCAACAACGGTCGTGTTGCGTAGACCGGCAAGGGCCTTGCAAGCGCTGGCCAGTAGAAAGTCCCCGCTGAGGACGGCCATCTTGTTTCCCATCTCCATGACGTTGATTGGTCCAGTGGCCGGGTCAAGGTTCAGTAGGTTAACGACCCCTCGGTGGACCAGAAAGGCTGTGTGGATCATCTCAGAGATTTCAGCCAATGCCCTTTGACTGAAAACAACATGAAGCAGAAATATCTCTTTCAATGATGTACAGTACATGTAATAAAATCTTATCAAACAGCTTTATTCTACTTGTAACTCTATGTACAATTTGAACACACAAAAAAGGTTTAAAAAATTGACTACTTTGGTCTCAAGAAATCTCTTTGAATCTTTTCAATTAACAGTGTGAATCTGTGCCACTCATTGTTTCAACAGTAATCTTGCATGAAATCAAGCACTTCACTTTGTCAAGAATTTTTTTAGAGGCATTATATCAAGGCGGTTTAACCTAATCGGGAAATTGTGGCTTTACCTTGCATAAATCCCTCCCGATGATGGCACTTGCTTGCCATCGATAGGGGCTTGCTGGTCCGGGGTATCATCAAGGCGGTGGGTCCCAGAGTCTCCAGGGGCCTGGTGAGTGGAAGTACTGGCTGCCTTGGATATGAGAAGGATGATCAGGCCTCTGGTCTGCAGACTGTGCTTGCCATCAGTTAGAAAATTCCTGAAAGTAAACAAAATATCAAAAAAATAAAGAAATAAAATGAAAAAGAAATGAAAAAAATATGGTAGTTTGTACATGTATCATTTAAATATCTTTGAACTAATGCAAACATTTGAATTGGGGTTTCCCCTCTTCTCAAGAAGTTTTACTTCATGAAGAAGTTATATCAAATACTTTAATTTTCATTAATGTATATGTACATGCAGGTACTTTCCAACATATCAGTGAGATGGAGATTCCAGAATACAAATTAAATTTTCAACATAAACTGGTCTATCATTTTCTCCTTTTCTCTACAGTGGGGCGTGCACAGTACATACATTGTTTTCTTTAAAAACTGTGAAATAAAAGTAGGGGACCGAGAGATAATAATATACATGTAGTTGGATTTATAAAGCGTCTTAAGGATACTAAATGATGAATACTGATAGAGAGCATGGTGACAAAGAATGACTACATGGACATACATGTACAGCATATACTTCAGCTGAACTGACTACAACAAGATTTCATCCACAACTTACTTGGCTGTTTTGAGCAGTGGATGCTTGGAACCCACAAGCTTCCTCATGTGCAAGGCAACATTTGCCAGCTCGTCGCTCAGCAGACAGCGAAGACTCATGAAAGACGTGGAGTATCCCACCACCTTCTCCGCTTCCGATATCGCTTTAGCCCACTCGGTAGGCTGTGAGGAGCCAAAGAGATTCATGAAGTCTCTGCTTGGCACAGACAGCACGTGCTCACCACCGCCAAGCTGCAAGGATCCACCCGTTGCCCTTGACCCCACAATGGCCCTTGACCCCACAATGTCCATTGGTCCAGATTGTCCATTTAGTCCTGGCCCCACCCTATCACTGAAATCTCTAGCAAGCAAAGTCACTGGTGAAGTCGCGCCAGGTAATGTTGCAATGGTTCCACGATGAACCGATGACACTGTGCTAGAGTTCTTCAACAGTCTTGGAGTACTTGAACCTTGGTGTGGTCTTTGACAGGTTGTGCAAGTGGAGCAGTGTGGTCTTTTCAGTACTGACCGGTAAGATTGAAGAAGTTGATGTCTCAGCAGACATGGCAATTGGAAGGATGTGAAGTTCATGGCGGCAATCAGCTTATCTCCATCCACTCGACAAATGATAGCTAAGTCAAAAGAACAACATGATACGAGGTCAAATAAACTATGTAAACCTAAAAAATGTGGAAATTAACTATTTCCACCCCTTCATGTACAGTGTATGTGTAACAAAGTGTAAAACTATACAACTTTAACTTACACCTTGTAAATTATTGGCCCATGCACCCTACGCTTATGAAGTTATGACACACACATGTCAAAGTTCTATATACACTGTACATGTAGGCAAATATATAACAATTGTAAAACATTAGTGTTAGTGTGCTTCGTTTTATGTTCTACACTGTATGTGTAAATGTTGTAATTGTAAAATTATTGTACCTTGACCCTTGTACATACATTTTTTTTAAAGCCAATGGCAATGGAAACATAATTTCCATGTATTATTAGGCAGTTTTCACAGCCTACAATATTGAGGGCATGCTTCTTGAGTGCATTTTGACGGAGACCAAAAGCTGTGACCCACTTTGAAATCAAAAGTTCAAAACGATATAAAACATAAGAATGATCAGTAATCCTGAACATGGAATATGAACTGTGATTATGTACATGTAGTTTAATTTGTCAAGAAACCGATACACAAGCCGTCAAATAACCAGAAAAATTCGAATTAAAGGTGTCAAGTATGATCCTGTGTGTGCTTTTAAGTCTTTTATCAGCTCACAATCATTTTGAAATAAGCCAATAGGCCACTCCTTCCACAGCAGCCAATTTATTTCCATACAGTTATCCTAAATACTGAATTACGGCTCGAACTACGCCTACGGCTCAAAATTGTTATTAAAATTCCTGTAAACTTGGTTTACATGCTACATTGAACTACAAAATAATTTGAAAAGGGTCATTTTGGGGGGAATTTTTGGGGAAAAACAAATAAAAAAATAATAATTGAAACTGTCAATCAATGGCACATGTCATTAGCAGCTAGAATCTATTCTGTATTCACTTGTCTGGAATGCTAATGGTCACACCATTTTCTCCTGTTTTGTACAGCATTTTGGTCATTTTTTTTGTTCATTCATTGTTCATTATTTGCATAACTTCACCTTGACTTTGGGTTATGTTATGATTATGATAGTGGTTGACGGTTGACCCCTTATTTCAAAGTAGATGCTATTAAACAAAATAAAAATAAAAGCACTTCCACTTTCCAGACTCAGACTAGACTAAACAAAAAATGATATCATAGATCTATAGTCTAAAGTATAGATCTAGTCTATATTCATACAGTCAACAGTGTAGATCTAGAATCTAGATCTAATTCATTTGATTTAGTTAGCCTAATTTAGAGTAGACATCAACACAACTCGAAAATGTGATGAAAATGCCTACATGGTGTAGGCCTAGTAATAGAATTAGACTACTATGGATCAACAAAGATGAAATGAAATGATATGAAATGAAAGTTCTGGTTGAAATCACCAAGCCCGTAACGCGTCGGTATCGGCCCCCGGCCGGTGGGCGTGCTAGCCTCCGTCATGTATGGCTAGCTTGGCTGGCCTGGGCCAGTTAGGAGTTTGCGTTGCTGCCGCGGCATCAGGCACAACTCACAAGTCTTTTGAGGGGGCACATGTGGGTATCACTAGCACTTTGCATAACATTTACTATCTTTCAACCGAATATTTTAAAGAGAAGAAATGTGCCTCATTACCCAAATGACAATGATATTCAGTGAATCATGAGAAATTATATTTCTTACCTTACGAAATTGGCAGGATTTTCGACAAGAATGAACGATTACGCAATGTCGATTTTTTTACGGTATCCCCAAAAAGAAAACAATTATAAAATATTCATCAGGATTTTTGTGTTTTTGAGAAAAGGGCTTTGATTTAACCGAGCACGACACAATCAACTTCTTAAAATTACTGAATGCGTACATATTTAATATTAGATCTATATTTAATAATAATAATATTCTCTCTTTATACGGTTGGAAGCCCAAATAATGATCTATCTAGTCAAATCTGTAATAATGATGCAATAATAGGTCTTTTTGCAGTATGCTCAGTTCTTAAAATATCAAGATGATAAGTTTCTCTCTCCCCACCCCCCCGCTCTCCTTCTCACACGCACCCACCTTCTCTAACAGTAAAGGGGAACTTGAAAGGGGAACTTGAAAAAGGAATCAACAATCCAGGAGAGATAATCTGTGCAGCCTTAACAAGTTTTATCCATTGGTCAAAATCACACCCTTTGTCCAGTCAGCCCACAATAGGAAAAACCAAAAACTAAAGTAACTATAAGTATATGTGCCACTATTTATCCTGCGTGAAAATTATATAAACGTGAAGTGGGAATGAAAAAGAAGAAGAGCGCAATGATAAAGGCCTTTACACTATATTCACTTCCAAGCGTGTTGAACTGAAATATGAACTGATCATATATAAAGTGTACGTTAGAAGTATATTGTACAGCATGATGAGTCAGTGTGGTTCTAGAAGTAGCAGAAAGTGATACCCAGACTCCAAAAATGAAACAAGATTCATTATTCCAAACATTTGGTGCATTTATACTCCAAAGGTTCATAATTCTGAAAATGAAATAGCTAGGGTTCACAAATCTGTAGGTTTGTTATCCTGCTTTAAAATTATATGAATGTGAAGTGGGAGTTAAAAAGAAGAAGATGAGCTCAACAAAGGCCTATATAATATATTCCCTTTTGTGTTATACTGAAATATGAACCACATATATATGGAGTGAATGTTAGAATTATTGTACAGTATAGTGAGTTAGTGTGGTTCTAGAAGTGGTAGAAAGAGATTACATGATATTGATTCTTCATGAATACAAACAGATGAACAAATTAATTTGAAGAAAAAAAAGTGAAATAAAATAAAACACAATCGATAACATATTTTTGTACATCAACATGTATTATTATTTCTTATTGTTATTATTTACATTGAAGTATGATATCATTATGGAGTCTGGCTATTAAACTTGGATCAGGGAACAACTCGGCCCAGGTACAAAAACAGTCAGTTTTTGCATGTTTAGGTTTAGGGTTAGGTTTAGGGTTATGTTTAGGGTTAGGGTTAGGGTTAGGGTTAGAGTTAGGGTCAGAGTTAGGGTAAAATGACAACAAATGACCGTTTTTGCAGCTGGGCCGAGTTGTCCCCTGGTCCGAGTTACCCCGGATCCTATTATATGTATTATGTCACTGTACTAATTTTGAATTATACAACATATTTTCTTCATTTATAACTAATTTTCATTTATTATTCCTTTTTCTATCATTACTCCCTGTGTGATATTTAGAGCATGTATCTTTTTTCAAAAAGTCATAGTATTTCAATATACAGATTTACAAATAATATTAATTTAACCAAACGAATACACACATTAAACAAAACAACATCAACTTAGTAGGAACATGATAGGGTGTTTTCTTTTACAGACAAGACACACAAAAAATAATGAATAAATAAATCATAGAGCAGATGAATACCACAATTGCATAACTGTTTACATCTACCTATCAAAATGAAAGAAATATAACAACGTAAATTGAGGGCTTGTGTCAATTTTAATATGGGGTTTATTCCAATTTCAAACTTGTAATCCCTCTTCTTTCTTTCTTTGTAGCAAATGGATATTACAGTTGGCTTAATAACTTGCTAGTATATAATTATTACTACTTAGCATAGAAAAGAATTACATTGTCATTTGCAATGAATACTTCACTAATGTTTGGTTCCTGTCAATATTCCACAGATATTTTCAGTCAGCTAATAAATAAAAGTCCATGTCAAAGCTAGATCATGAAGTTTATTTTTATCTCCATTTACAAGAATTATGAGTCTTAAGAAATAAAGTAAAGCCTCTCAAAAATCAAGAATTACATGTAATATCAAGAGTTTGATGTATGTTATCAAATGTAATTTACAAACTGGTTCGATTCTAAAGTGAGAATTTTAAGAAATTATGTTAAATTCAAATTCAATTTTTTTTCCCTAAATACATGCATGGCCCATAGCAAGTTTTAAAAAACCCAAACATCATTACAGTTGTATGTTACAAATATTGTACATGATTATGCAGACCAATGAAAGTGGACATTGGGTGAGTAAGAGGATTGTGAATAAATACAATTTAGTACAAGTAAACTACACATCTTACAAAATCAAAATTATGGAAGGGATGTATTATGCAAAAAGAATGTTTCTAATCAACTTTTGTAATACTATAGGACTTTCCTGTATCAAATGAACACCAGGGGAAAAATTAATATTTATTTTTCGGGGGCTGCTTTTCAAGCTTGCCTGCATGAAATTAACACTCTAAAATTTGTTTTACATTGAACTCTAAGCAAATTTACAGGGGCTCTTTTTTGATTTTCAGGGGCTCTTTTGGGCATTTTGGGGGCTAATTTGCCCCGAGCCCCCATGTATTTTTTTCGCTGATGAACACATTCACACTTTTTATCAAAATTTGAAAGAAGGGTCTCTTTCCAATGGCAAACATTAATGGTAAAATGATAAGAATATTCTACTTTTACTTTCTTCTATAATTATTAACATTTTCATGAATTCTACATATCTTTCGTTTATATTCTTTCTATTCTTGCTTGCTCTGGATCTTCCTTCACCCCCTTATGAGACTGGGAAATATGCCACTTCAGATGTTCCTGGTCTCTTCCCGCTTGAGAGTCGCTTGACCGTGATGAAGAAGAGTAGCATGGCCTTAGACTTCGGACCCAGGCTGATCACCTGGACATCATCGTCTGTCAGGTAGACGCCCTCGCCTGGTTGGGATAGAAAATATAATAACAATAAAACACTATGAACATGACGGACAAAGAAAGAGGACAAAATATACAGTTCCTCATTCTACCCTCAACAATTGCTGTGGTAGACAAAGGAACATCCCTTCACTGCTATTATGTCAACAGGTGTCACATGCATATTCACCTGTTCTACACATTTTGACATAATAGCAGTGAAGGGATGTTCCTTTGTCTACCACAGCAATTGTTGAGGGTAGAATGAGGAACTGTATATTTTGTCCTCTTTCTTTGTCCGTCATGTTCATAGTGAAAAGCATTAGATTCTATTTTCTTTACCTATCTTTGTTTGTTTGATTGATTTTATTTCTGCGTTCAAAAATATACAAATTCAAAGTCAAAGTACAAAATTTCGAACAATAACAAATACAATGAATACAATGTTTACAAAAGTAATTAAATGAAAAATCATGTACAATTATATCATTCGAAAAACATGTACGAAGCATACAATAACATAAGAAATATGAAATATTTTCAATAAATTAGAGAGGTAATTTGGAACGCAGGAGACCACCATCGTGAGCGGTTAGGCTGGAAATGGATGGCGGCCTCGTAAAAGAATTGGCGACATAACTCTCTTCGAAAAAACTGAGTGACCAAGAGGGTGCGGTGCAAGTGCCATACACATTATACTGTAAAGCATGTGAACCACTGGTTTATGTAAAATAAAACACCATTTTTTTTTAAACTGGTGATTTCAATGTGATATGAATTGAACCATGGAGCTAACATATTTGAGAGAAGAAAATAAATATTTCTATAAAAATATGCAATTTTTATATATTAACATACTGCTCAGCAATTCTAGCATCTCCCAAATACGCAGATCTCTAATTCTGAGAATTATCAATTTTGTACACATTAAGATTGATCGATTCACATTATTTCATCTCCTTCAAGTACGTAAAGCACTGATTCTCTTTTTTTCAGAAAGAAATGATTTGAACGACACAGAGAGATGTGTAACAGCCTGACATCTCCCTGATTAAAACATGCTCTGACAGCAATCACTCTGCGGTCATTTACCTACACTAAAAAAATTCCCAATCTCAACTCTGGATCAAACACTACATGTAACCCTACAAATAACCCTTAAAGGGAAAGTCCACCCTGGTATTAAGTCTGTTTAAATAGAAGCGAAAATATATGAGAGAACAGGTCACAAATTGGCAACTTTGAGATGTATCTTGCAATTGATCTGTACTTAAGTCTATTTTCTCAAAAATTTGTTTTCAATCATACATGCACCCTATACATAATTATTGCTAATATGTTTCTATACAACCCCTGAACGAAAGAAATCTATTCCCTCACACAATAAGAAAGAAAATGAAAGTTTATGACATTTTCTATAAAGAGCAAATTGTAGAGGACCTCACAAGATGCACCATAGAGTTACCAATTTGTGTTTGATTGATCGCAACTTGATTGAAGGACTTGCTATTGATTTGGATCAATCGCAACTCTTTGTAAGATGGAGGCCTGTTCTCTCATATTTTTTCGCTTCTATCAAAAAAGACTTAAAGATAAAGACTAGTTATGGTCATGCGATTCCATTGTGAAAGAAACGTTGTGGAATCGATCAGAAAAGGTTGATCATCTAGCATATAAGTATTGGTGTGTACTGCAAGGTTCTGGAATCATCAAAATGATAAGAAATTTGGCCCAGTCTTGTTAAAGTTACAAGCACTGTACACAGAGAGATGTATATGGGACTACGCACACGTGCGTGACACATGCGTTTATCTCTCACAGTCCAATAGATAAACTAATTTACGAAATCTATCAATTAGTAGGCGGTTTCCCGGCAAAATTGTTATCATCACATATCATGTATCTTTCACATGATTGGTAATAAGAGCTTCCATTTCATTTTTTGAGAGGGGGGCGTTTCCAAAACTGGTCTTTACTTTTAATGTCAGGGTGGACTCCCCCTTTAAACCTCAAGTACTGAATCACTGAAAAAAATACCTTGTTTGTGTTTGATGTTGAGAATGGTATTGATGCAGGAGACCGTCTCGTTGACAAGGTTTAGAGGAAGGATTCTCCTCATGTGAGCAGATTGCTTGGAGAACTCCTCATCCGTTACCATGGCAACATAGGAGACGCTGTTCAAAAGGAAGAATCATTTTAGTAAACAAGTAAAAACAGCAACAGTAAGAATAGTAATAAAGAAGTTCTAAAAACCTTTCAAGGATGTTTCACTAAATCATCTTCCTTGATATACTGATACTACTTGTACTACTACTACTACTCTTGTTACGAGTACTACTTCTACTATTCTTAAATCCTTCTCATAAACCAATTGCAAGAAATGTTTCTTCCTAATAAAACACCACATCAAACGTTTATGTTACCTACTGTTTTAGCATCGCTCTCCATAAATATGTGTGGTCGAAAAAATAGAAACTAGTTCGAGATATAAATGGGGGATAATGTGAAGTGATACTTCTCTGTGGCAATATGAAGTGGACTGCCAGAATGCAAATGTCTTGTCAACAAAAATAAGTGTGAAGAGATGTTGTCTTCAAAGTTGATTTAGCAATCCTTTTTATGGTTTTAGTTTTTCTTTATAAATATTCACCTTCCTTATGTTTTATTTAGCTTTTTACTTTTGGTTGCCTATTCATCTTTTAGCACTCTTCCTTCAATCTTCTTAGGGCGATCACATTTATCCATATATTTCATATTATGAGTGAAAAATCTCTGCTATGACTGAAATGGTTATGATACCAGAAAGCATCATTATTCAATGGCCACATCAATAAATTCTTCACTTTTTTAATTAAATATGTTGAAAAGAGACATATTACATTGCATGGGATTTCCCTGTAACTCCTGATTTTCACATTCCTCTTTATTTTCTTCTTAACATTATTTGAATTTGTGATACTTACTCCACAGGCTTGGTGCTGTGACTGGGTTTGGATTCTTCCACTTTCACCATGCGGGGGATTCCAGAATGAAGACTGGCTGCAGGTTTCTGAGGGACGCTGTCTGCGACTGGCTTTGGCACACTTGTGGGTCTTGAGCTTGGATCAACATATCTGGAAATAATCAAAGATAGCGAAAATGCATCGGCATGAATAATTGTGAAATAGAAATGGTCCATCTCTACAATTCTTCAGAACTTAGTTAAAAAGAAAAATAAACAAAAAGAATTAAAAGAACCCATTCCTCCAAACTATGAACGGTTGGCAGCTATAAAGGACATTCTAATTTTCTTCACGTCATATGCATAACTAACCTTGGGTAAGAGACGGTGAGCTCAGGGGTCTTTGGCATCTCATCTGCCATAAACCTGGAGAAATCAAACGACTTGGAGTCGCCAAATTTTCCAGGTAGTCCAGGAGGTGTCTCTGGCATATCCTGGAGAGAAGGTGCAGGCTTCTCCACGAACAGACGCTGCGGTTCCTCTGGAGTCTGCTTGGGTTCATGAGAGGTCAAACGGATGGGTTCTTCCATTACGAAAGGGGGTTCTGCTGGTGGGAGGGAGCCTGGAGCCTTGGATGTGGTTCTGATTGTGAGAGGGAGAGACAGGAAGAAGAGGGATGTGAGTGCATTCCTGATGAAAAAAACGTCTGAAAAAATCTGAAGCAGGCAAGGGACAAGGAATTACACAGGCCTGCAATATACTGTAAGTGCATCCAAACAAGATGTTCAACGCTTTTACACATTTTTTTTACAAAGTATGCTATCATCCTGGCCGTGGATATGCTGCCCTACAAGATGCTAATATAGTTTAAGAAATTGTGTAACTACAAGGCGGCCGTTAACTATTAACGTTAAAGAGAAGGTTGAGTTCTGGTAAACATGAAATATAAGTTTTGTGAGCTTTCTCATTCTTCTTTTTAATGTCAGTATGGAAGAATATCAAAAAAGGAATCTTCACTGAAAAGGATTGCCCTTCAAATGCCCCCATATTTAAATATGAAGGAAAATAAGTAAACTTGGATCAAGCTTCATTGCCACATGTGTGAAGTTTCCTTTGCACAAACTATAAATGTAAGGGTTGATCCTCAACAATAAAATAATCAATAACTTATTATATCACTTAACCTCCAAATCTTCCATATCTTTATATCATGTAAACATATAATTACATAATTATTGTTACTATTTTCTTTATCTCTTTAGGTCAATTATTTCTGAGTCATGCTTTTGATTTGATTTGATTTTTTTTTTTGATTTGATTTTATTGACCAATATAAAAACATATAAATAACAATATACATGATAACATGAGAAAATACATTGGATGGATCGCCCTGCTCAGCTGTGCCAGTACAGCACAGCTGTTCTACCGAGGGGTCCAGTTTACAATACAAAACAAATGAGAGAAAATGATATATCACAAAATAAATTCTTAACATATTGGTAAAATATAAAAACAACATCGTTTACACAGTATCATGCCCCCACCCACCCAAGAGCAAAACACAAAGCCCCCACCCACCCAATTATTTATCAATATTAAGATTCTTTTATTTCAAAGGGAGATAGTTTTCAACGTATGTTTATTTAGTAATCTTATGAATTCACTGTAATTTCGGGATGATTTTAAAGTAAAAGGTAAAACGTTAAACTGTGATGCCCCACGATATGAAAACATTCTTCGACATGATTCGGTATGTGGTTTAGGTAAAGATAAATTTCTGATGGAACGTAACGAATATTGGTGATTAACAAAGTGAAAGGAGTCCTTTAAAGAGATGGTTTATTGATTTCAAACTTGACTGAATTTGGTATCATTGCAATCGAAAAATTACACTGAGTAAAATCATTACATTTGTGTAACTTGTACATTCAAGCGAAATGTATACAAGTTGATTGAACTTGACGAAAAATCAATCCACTCGACGCCCCCAAAACATCGTAAGTCCGCTTATTTTTGAAGTGACATCACAATATGAACAGCGGGCTGCTCAGCTGAAATGATTGACGGCGGTGCGAGATGCAGTTTGCGTGCTATTCACAGGTATTGCATTGACTCTCGAGTACCGTACTCATTTATACCTAACGCTGTTTACCTTCATCAAAATCCCATGGAAATATGGATATGGAGGAAAACATACTTGAGTATACTCCAGAAGGCTCCTCCATGGCATGGTTTTGGTTCTTAATCTGACGTTAGTCTAGATAAATGGTATATAACTTCCAAAAAGCGAGTGAATATATCGTCGATGTAGCGTTCAAGTTTCCCGTAGCTGGTAGCTGTGCGTGCGTACTCTGTGCATGTACTATGTGTGCAATACACTGACCTCTATATGCGTGCATCACATCCTAGCGCAGCTTGCTAGCCAGCCTAGCCCGTAGCCCGGCGCTCGAGCTAGCCGTGAATCGCGAACCGGACTGATCAGTTTCTCTCGGTTTATCAGGTCCTATACGACTTAATTTATCAAAAATGTAAATTAATCAGCCTAATCACACATTTTTGTAATGAATATCTGGACAATTCTATGTAAATTTGTCGCCTATTTTACTCCAAAAGAGTCGTTATATAGGTCAGCATGCAAAATGTCCTTTGCCTTCCCAGATCAGACACATACACGCTGAAGTGCCCTCAGAATATGTGATTATTTTCCCGATTTTTATGCTCAAATGTGACGGGAAAAATATAAAAATCAAACAAACATTTGTAGAAAGTATCATTTATTCAGTGTATCTCATTCAAAATGCCCCAAAAGAGGAAATATCACCACTGGCGGTAAATATACAAACAACGTTAACCCATATCTGAAAATTGCAATGGGTATCCAACATTGTCCCGAATGTGTGATGTAGGTTGTTCATATTGTGACGTCATCGTATTGCATGTAAAATAACGCCGTCAATTCACTTAGTGAGAAGGTTCAGGAAAGGGTAACAAAATTGCATTTGATTTATTCCTCACAACAGTGAGGGCTTCAAAAGTACTTTGCTCATTTTGTTAATGTTCTCAGCAATCTGTAGAGGTGTAATTTGCCTATTTTCCACATTTCAATGAACCATCTCTTTAAGTAAGGGGCACTGAGGTCATGAAGGATTTTAATTATTTGTATATTAAAATGAATATATGTCTGTATCCATTTTGTGCATGCACATTATTATGTACTACTTATGTTAAGCCGTCTGAGGAACTTGTACTTTCATTTAACCTAGGTCCTGAGTTTTTTTACGTTCATTCTTGATTTGATGTTGAATGGTTTTACAATAAATTTGTAATACATACAAGAATCCACCTTACCTGATATTCCACTTAGCAGTCATTTCTGGGGTGGGAGGGGTATCGGTCTGATACCCCAGACTGGGAAACATCTCAGGTTTGTTTGGGGGCTTATCTGAACTGATGGTGAACTCTGGTTGACTTGGAAGGGGCGCCTGGATGGAGGTGAACTCCCATCTGGCCGTCAGCTCTGGAGGTTGAGGAGTCCCAAACTGGTCTTCGTTCTGTAAAGTCAAACCATAATAAAGTATATAATGAGTATTATTAAAGATCTGACACAATGCATTCATGTCAAAGGACTACAATTACACCAGCTATCAACTATAAATCTTTGATGTAGTCTTTTCTTCATTCATAAGATGACAGGTGTCAACAACACCTGTCTGCAAAAATGCATTCAATCAAGTTGAGAAATAATGATATAAATGTGTGATAAATGTGTGAATATGTCTAATAAGAGAATAATCTGTCTTTATATTCCCTCAATCTTGCATTTCATCATAAAAGATTTCTTCAGCTAGAGTATCTATACTGTGCTATCACCTCTGCTAGGTCACTTGAAATGGCATCCAAGAAAGATGCGGTGCCCTTCTTGCTTGATGGTTCATAATGCAGAGACTTCTTTGCTCCTTGGGATCCGCCAAAGTCATCCCCCGGTGCAGCATGAGAGCGGGGCATAGCACTGTTTAGGTCTGTGTGAAGACAAAAAAAGACACAGTAAAGACAAGATTTTGCAGAAATTTGATGTGCGGAAGTGATGACTTCTATCCTAAAAAGTGCACCTAACTTTAATAATACATAGATGAAGACGTGATTGGTCTACAGCATGTCATGTTCCAACCCTATCTGTGATCATAATTATATTATATGGTTGCCTGGCCTAACAATAAAAACTTTTACAATGGATATGCATAGCTGAGACAAGGAAGTTGGGCACAAATTATACTACTTTCAGAGACTTAAAAGAGCGAAAACGTACCTTTCTAGCAAAAAAAATACTTCCGTTTTACTGATCAATTAATCTACTCATCCAAACAGCTATAAAGACAAGTGAGTGTTATTATACAAATGATACATGCGCATGAGTTCATTATATGATCTATCCGCACTCGAGTTGAGGCTGTGTGTATCAACGAGGGCGGATAGATCATATAATGAATGAATGAAAACATGCATCATTTGTTTTATACAACGTAACTCCTAGATCCTTGTTATGTGATCTAAAAAGAATTCATTCAAGATTGTTTCATGACAGTATAGTATGGCTGACAAATAAATCTCAAGTTTAATGAGGCTTAATTTAGTGCTCACACATAGCTAAGCGCACTACCTCTATACCCATTTACGCATAGAGCTGCGCAAGAATAATCCCATGCACACACAGTATTAAGCGCTCTAACCTCTATGCGCACTACTGCGCATCATGTACATGCACTTAACTAGTGCAGATGGGCTTTAAAACTGCCTGCTTTGCCATTAGAAAAACTTACACTAATGATTTATCGTTTCAGATGCAATTTGCTGCTGACTATATATAGTTGTTAATCAGACTTGCATTACTTTTTTTTAGTTTGACCTACCTATGAACTTGGTGGGAGTCTCGTCCGGTAGCTCACTGCCCCCAAACATGCCAGGGGTCACGGTGACCCGAGCTGAAGGGGTGGTAGTGACCCCTACAGGGGTGAAGGGGCAGGTGGACGCCTGGGAGGGGGCAAACATGGGGGTTTGGGCCATCTCCATTTGCCTAGGAATTCAAGAAGAAAGATAAAATATCTAACACTAAAACAGTGGTATTCAAGAAATAGGATTGCATCATAGACAAGATTTACCTACAAGTACTAGTAAAAACCCAAGTTTAAGGGCATTTTCTTTGAAAACAAAAATACCACATTTTTTAACCTACTGTATATTATTTTGTAAATTAAACATTTTCTTGAATATGAGCTGTTTCAAAACAAATACATCAGTGAAAAAATGAATTGTGCAGGAATTAATGTTATCACAATAAATAGTGAATGAAACTTTTTCAAACGTCCCTGATGAATTGCCAGTATAAAGTGCCTGGGGAAATGATGAATATCTCATATCTGGTACAATTACAAAAAAAATAAGCAGCATCTAATCCTAGTCATGTACTCACCTACAAACTAGTCAGACACACTACAGCATTAATTAAAAAGCAAATAATAATTATGGCCTCAACAAAATAGAATTATGCAGGACTGATCTGCTTCACAAATAATAGAAAAAAATGAACAAACTCTATATCCTTGGAAGTAGGCATTTCAATGTTTTGGTTTGCTTCACTAAACTGTGTAGTACATACCTTTTGTTGTATGTGGAACTTAAATGAGTGGCCTCTTGCGTTGACTCAACTCTGTGCTGATTCCGTAGCTTGTTCTTGGAGACGCTATCAAGAAAATTGGAGCTGAGACCAAAGTCTTCAAGTTTAGGAGTGCCACCAGCAACCGGTAAAACAACATCCGGTTTCTTGGCTGGCGTAGTGGGACTGGAATTTGATAGAAAATATGCAAAGTATACACGTTTATGAAGCTTACAATTCCCTATAAACCTCATTCTAAACAACTTACATTTTCTTCAATCAATAAATAGTTATCAAAGCTGAATTAAAAATTTATCTTTTTTTTCCTTAAATCAGTAATTCAGATTTATTAATTTCATTAATCTCATTTTAACCACAGCTTTTCAAATTTACATTTTACACAAAAGACTTGACATGACAGCGACAAGCTTTTTAAAAAATATAAATGTTGATACCATTAGCATAAAATAGTTGTTTGGTAAACTACATTGTAAGTTGTAAAATCAACATTTGACGAATTATTCAATATGGTGCTGCAATATAAAAAAATAACAACACTTTAGCAATAAGGAGTATTCAAATAGTTGGTTTAACTGTAGATTAAGATGTAAGGAAAGGCAGACAAACCATAGAGTATCACAATGAATATAAATAAAAAATATATAATAAATATCATGTTTCAGGCAATCATGTTAACTCTAAATCTTGAAAAACATCTTATGTGCTGATTTTACCCCACTCACATTTAATGGACACCTGGGCCCTGTCTTAAAAAGAGTTGCGATTGATTTCAACTCTTTGTTAGACGGGGCCCTGATAAATATAATATTTGTTCTTCCTCATACATATTAGGTCCCAACTTACTTGAGTTTGGCAAGAGCTTTTGGCTGAGGCTTCTCGGTTGCTTCTTGAGGTTGTTGGTGGCTCTGGTGCTTGCCCCTTGTCATCTGTTCCAAGAACCCCCTGCTCAATCCAAAGTCTTCCAGTCTGGGGGTTCCCCCTTTCCATGATGACCCCAGGTCAGGCTTGTTGGTAGGGGTCATCGGCCTAGCAGGTGCAGTACGATAAGGTCAAATAAATGTGAATTTCACTACTTTTCCAAATAAGTTGTTTGTCAACAGACCTACAATCTAGGAGTTAATAAGATTGAACATAATATCTCAGTCACATTGCCAAACTGACTCTAAACAGCCTCCAGGCAGACCTCTTCTCTTCTCTTGGCCATTCAGTTTAATGTCACTTTTTTAGTTGGTCTATTGTTGGTCTGGTGTGATTCTCTGGTTGTGAGAGATTTCACTTCAGACCAGGAAAACTTTGATAATTCAAAATAATTCATGAATACTGCCTCATTTTCAGTTTTCATTTTCACGCAAGCTGCTAGAACATCTCAAATGACCTTCTGAGAAGAAAATAAGAAGAAGCAAACAAATAAACAATCAACAAACACACAAAGAAACACATTGCTTTTACCATGCAGATACTGTGAAAAAATATTTTTTTTGCAATCTGAGACCTTGGGGAACTTTAAATTGAAACTTTTGGTAATCTGAACCACTTGCAAAATTTGTGAAAATGCATGCACATGACAGTTTGTGGTTTTTCATATATATTACAGTATTAAATGAGAATTATCAAGTTCTCTTTAGTTCTTTTAATCTTAAAGAATGCCTTACACATTTTCTTTCATTTCCTCAGCATCATATGTAGAAGTTAGGAGCTGTTCTCCTTTTGGTTGTTGTGTTTCAGATGCCGCTGCTTCTTTCATGATGACACTACCGACAGGAACTCCTGAAAATCAACAAGAATGCAGGGTGATATTCCTGGAATTAGTATCACATCATGTAACACCCCAAAACCAACGAATCCAATGATATGCAATAAAGATATTGATTTTCTTCTATCTAGGTGTCAGAAAACACCTAGAATAATGCTTCTGAAATACATGTTTAACATTGGACTAACATCATGCAATGCTCAATCAACAAAATATTTGGCTACCTTGGTTCTACATTTCAAAGTAGAATCATTGAGAAAACTGAGACATATATGGATCTACATACATTCTGTACTAGATGATATTTATGAAAAACAAATCTGACAAAACTTCTAAAAAGGCCCATAATCTTCTACTCTAGATAGACTTTTAAAATAATAATTCAGCAAGGTGAGTAAGCATGAATTCTAACGTAATTATAACACAATTTAAGTGCTCGTTTCCATTGTTTCAATACCTTTGACTTTAACCGGCTGTGGTTGGTAGCCATATTGTTGCAGATACCCTTCAAGCAGGTTGACCTTTGACCTGTACGCATCACAAAGCTGACTGCAAGACTCAAGAACTTTGCTGAACTCCACGGATGAAGGAAGACTAGAGCGTGCATCTCCTGCGGCAAGCTGCATTTGCAAGGAAAACAATCAGGGAAAAAGAGAAATTTAGAAAAAAACATTTTAAAGAATGTCAGGTGTAACAACTACAATTGCTCTTACCCTGCTAATGTTATAACATGAATTCATGTAATTTTTTAAGATTATTTTTTTTTAATTAAAAAAGAAATGCTTTCTTACTTCATTGAATTGGGCTACATGTACCAGGTATATAGTTTCCATGTAGATCTACATGTATATAGCTAGAGCACCCTTGAATGCAAAGTGACTAGTGACTACATAACTGCATGCACACAAATATGCAAAATAGAATTTTTGTCTTTGTTACTTGTGCAAAAAAACAGTCAAGGCAACTATAAATAACCACTGTTTTTGCCTTGTCAAATCACTGCGCATGCATGCCGAGAAGCCCGTTTCACGTCGAGCACAGCTCTCAAAACAATCGAAACCGAGCTGACCAGATCTATAAAGTTGTAAACCATCAAGAGACTCCTAATAAATTTGATCCTGGTGAATTAATTATTTATTACAATTTGTTTTTTTCAGTTTTCTTTATTGATAACTGAATTTTCTTATAAAACTGAAGATATGGCGTATATATTCAGGACTGAATGAACGCTATAAAACAACAGTACTACCAGATGTGAGTTGGTCTAGCAGCTCTCTGTCTTCGCCTACAAAAGTACAATATACAAACATTCATCATATCTGATTTACACACGTCTGTAAATACCCACTTGCACACACACACACATCAACAACAACATGTCAAATCGTTGTAGCCATGACCATGATGACTGACACTGACAGCCATGAACATGGCGAATGAAGGCTACTTCCTTAATTATTTCTTAAAATCTTGTTAAACTGAATTGAAAATTAAATTATTCTTCAAAACATATTCTTGCTCCAATTTAGATGAGATTTTTTGCACAATTACTCTCTAGAATACAAAGAATAACATCAGATTACGCATTACAGGGACATAAAAAAAAAAATCCTTGTCAATTTCGAGTCAAATGTTAGGTGCGCCGACACAGCTCTAAAAACTATGGCTCCCCATCATACCTTCACATTGTGTGCATCAGCCTGCATTCGTCGCAGCACTGGGCGGGCAGAGTCCCCGCTGGTACGGAGTGCAATTGGCCTACTCATTCGCTCCTGAGCGAGAGCGCTCTCATTTTGAACGTTCCTTGCGATCCGTCTTAGCTGACCAAACACGTTTTCTCCATCCATTCTTATGACTGTATGATAGGAAGTTGCTAAGATTATCTTTGTCCATCAACGGAAACTTCTAAAAACAAGATTTCGACTATTTTTTAATGATTAAACGAAGAATCTTTTTAGCACCAGTTTTGACTTTCGTACAGACCGCGAAATTTTCAAAACACCTCATGATTAGCCTAATTTCAAGACCTCCGGCTGGATTTTTTTTTCTGAGTGGTAAAAGTTGTCAGAGGTAAAAAGTAGTTAGTGGCGCAACTTAGTGAGCCCCCCCCCCCCCCCCCCCCCAAAAAAAGGAGGATGCTGAGCAAGGAAGAATTAAAGCATTTCTTATGCGCCAAGAATGCAATGCATACGACTAGGGTGTTAATACATTGAATCAAGAAGACGGGGGGGGGGGGGGGGGTGGACTGATTTGCATTTTACAGTCAAGTTTCCCTCCCCCCCCCCCACCCCAAGAAGAAAACAATGCATTTAAAGGCACTTTTCACCACTTCTCTCCTCTCCTACGTATATAACGAGAATAGGCAGCGTTACACTATGCCCCTATTACGGGGGAAACTCCTCGGATCTGATACTCATTTCAAAGGTTTAGATATCTTAAATTTTGTTTAAAGATAGACCCTCAGAAGACCATAACAGGCCATTTAATCTACATGATAGAACCAATATAGTTTTTACAAAACAAAGTTGCAGGGGTAAACAAAAGATGTCTCTAATTCTTTCTCATTTTCCCCTTTCAAAAAATGCTTCCCCCTTTCTTTCTTCCCAATTAACGGGGACCACCACCTCTCCATGAGTACGCCAGTGAAAATAGTTAACAAACTTGAAGGGCAGAGGCCCCCTATACCCCGTCAAGAGCACTCATCATGACTGGGATTTAAATGATAATCAACCAGCCTCTATAGGCTCTTTATTAAATTTAAAGAAAATGAAAAAAGCAAAAACGCAGTTTCACTGTTTAATCGCAACAGGGACGTAAATATCATTACATAAATTGCACGAAATGTAGTTGCATTGTGTGTCATTCTCTTTACAAAAAAGATAAATTTTAGTTCACTAATTGTCAAAAGAAAATCGGTGTCAAATAAAGAGCGACACTAATTTAAGCGGAATAATCAGTCGAGGGTTGAAGAAAAACGCTTGTCTTCATGACACTACCCCATCTACGACGAGAAACAAATGCATTTGCATCAGTTTCTAACATCCCACTGCACCAAAATAATAGACAAACGAAATTTGTCCTGTTTTTTTTATAGAGATGTAAACAGTTTTTTTTTGGGGGGGGGGGGAGGGGGGGGGATTGTAATTTTGCACGAAATCTCCCAAAAATTGTTTATTTGCGAATGGGTCCCAACGTGCTAAATTTGTTAACAGTAATTGTGGGCAATTGCGACATTGACAACAAATTAAAGGAAAGGGGGTAATCCCATCCTTCATGAATATACGTTGCTCTACACTTGAAATTTCAAGATTAGTGATTTTGTAGAAACCGCAAGATACATGTAGCTGAGTAATGAGCACATTTTATGCATGGAATTGTCGTCCTGTTGCATCCGCATTGTATACGGTCTCTACTGCACAATCATAACTTGTGCTTTTCATTGGATATCGCTTTCTAGCACCTTTCCATTAATTAATATCGTATCCGGACACCTACCCGGCCCCTGGACATCCACGCCCCGGATAAGCACCCCCAGGCAAC
This sequence comes from Strongylocentrotus droebachiensis, assembly GCA_035222895.1. Lineage (NCBI taxonomy): Eukaryota > Metazoa > Echinodermata > Echinoidea > Camarodonta > Strongylocentrotidae > Strongylocentrotus > Strongylocentrotus droebachiensis. Next base: position 37,163 of record JAVYIG010012703.1, read on the forward strand.
TACCCCCTAGGACAATACTACCCTCTAGGAAAACTACCCCCTAGGACAACCATGCACCCACCAGGGCGACTACCCCCGGGACAACTACACCGGACAACTACCCCCAGACAACTACCCCCAAAGACAACTACCCCTAGGACAACTACCCCCGAACAACTAACACCGGACAACTACCCCCTAGGATAGTTGTCCGGGGGTAGTTGTCCTAGAGGTTGGTTGGCGTAGGGGGTAGTTTACTGGGGCTAGTACTAGTAGTCGGGTGTAGTTGTCCTAGGGGATAGTTGTCATGGGGGCAGTTTACTAGGGGGAGTTGACTGGGGGTAGTTGTACGAGGGGGTAGTCGTCCTAGAGAGTGCCCTAGGGGGTAGTTGTCCGGGAGTAGTTGTCCTAGGGGTGGTTGTCCTAGGGGTTAGTTAACTAGGGGTAGTTGTCCGGGGGTAGTTGTCCTAGGTGGTAGTTTACTAAGGGGGAGTTGTCCGGGGGCAGTTGCCCACGGGGGTAGTCGTCGTAGAGGGTGGTTGCCCTAGGGGTAGTTGTCCTAGGGTGTAGTTGACTGGGGTGGTTATCCGGGGGTTGGATGTCCAGGGGATAGGTGTCCTAGAACCAGTTAATATACGTTGTTCTATAACAACCCAATCGTTTGCCTGATAAACAAATTACAACTACTGTGTACTTAAAGTGCCTGTTCAAAGAATTCACTGTATGTCCAGTTTTCAACAATCTTTGGATTTTTTTTTGTTAATACTCAAATTCTCTTAAAGGTGAAATTCAAAGAAGATCACAAATATGGCAAATAACGTATCACTAGAAACTGGCAAGCTAACAGATGGCCATCATACAAGTTTTAGGTCAACTACATTTCGGGTGATTTATAAAAATACAAATAAAACAACCTCCATAGCATTTGGGATATGCGAGAGATTCGCCGGAAAAATAACGATGTTTTATCCTGCCCAAGCATACGACATCCTATAAAGAATGAACATAATTGCAATGCTATTATTTCTCAAATTATAATGAGTTTATAGTGTATAAATGTGATGGAGTTTTACACCATTCAAAAAGGGATATGACCCCCATTCTGATATTCTTTTGTTTATAAATACACAGGATAGGGGGTTAATAAACAATTAAAGAAACCACGCTTTCAAATTAAAAAACCTCCGGAATGATAGCATGGACGTCATTATTTTGTTCCCTCTTTAAACGCCGAACACACCCCGGTCTATGCAGCTGAAAATATATATTTTTTTTAATCCTTGCATGTTTCATCAAAATAATACCATGCACGGGGTTTAGAGTGAGGCAATAGATTAAAAAATTAGCCTGAGGGTAGTGAAGTAAGAGAAATAAAGCCTCGGCCACAAATGCCATTACGAACTGCTACGAACGCCGTACGAACGATTTTCAGACAATGAAAATTCGGGAAGACAATGGAAAAACAGGAAAATTCGTACGAACACATCGTTTGTACGAACCTTTGTGACCGTAGCTAAAGCCTCGGTCTCAAATGCCATTACAAAACTGGTACGAACGCCGTACGAACGGTTTTCAGACATTTAAAAATTCGGGAAGACAATGGAAAAACAAGGAGATTCGTACGAAATAATCGTTCGTACGAACCTTTGTGACCGTATCTTTAACTGAAGAGAAGACGACAAAACAGGCACTGAAAATGTATGAGATGTCATGGGACATCGTCTGCTTGTGCACATTATGTTTAACATGTGAGGTCACACATCTCAGCAGCGATCGGAGAGCTTTTCAGGTGCTATGCCGGGGCTGTATTTAAGCGTTTTGCAATTGTTAATAATTGTTACTTCGAATGTTTCCAAGCATTGAATTTTGATTACCTTGTCCAATCAAAGTTTCACCTTTGCAATAATGACAATAAAGTGAGAATTTCTGATCAATGGAACGTCTCTTTAAAAACAAGATTATCTCGAAACACCATCTATTACCCAAACTCGCGCAACATTGGATTTGATTGACTTGCGCCATCGTGCTTCCAGACTTCACCATTCACACTCGATATTCTCGCAAGCCTTCAGATTAATTCTTGTTCAATCAATAAGACAAAAGAAAATAATTAAAGAAGTATATAATTCAATAAAAGTAGAAGAAAAAAAACAGAATGTATGTATTGAATATTAGTTTTATAAATAGTAGAATCATTTACACACTATGCCTTTCAACGAATATTGTCTCACCATATTGCTTTGGGATATACGTTATATTCTGTCTATGCTGTGTGTTTCATATCGGAATCAAATGATAGCTTGTACAAATGAGAGGGAGAGAGAGAGAGAGAGAGAGAGAGAGAGAGAGAGCGAGAGAGAGGGAGAGAGAGAGAGATAGTGAGAGAGAGAGAGAGAGAGAGAGAGAGATAGAGAGGGAGAGAGAGAGAGGGGGGGAGAGAGAGAGAGAGAGAGAGAGATAGTGATATAAAGAGATTTTTTAAAATCCTAAGTGTTTTAATAATATTTTAAAGTTAAATAAAGGAACTACGCTGGATCTTTTGCCATTGCCGACCTCGTTCATTTCAATTTAATTACTCTTTTTCTTTATTTTACATTCACGTAAACGTATCTATTATCTATTATATTATTTTATATTTGTGCTTGCATGTGCTCATGGCTTATATTTGTACACTTTTGTTGTTGTTGCTATTTTGATGAGTGGGAATAGTATTTTATCATTACGGAAGCTGAAATCAGACCTTCAATGTTTTAACTTAGGATAAACAGGGACATGCCCCCATTTGCCCCTCCCATTGTTGCTTGTTGTTGTTGGTGCTTTTATGGCATTTTCCACCGTTGGATGATTTTTGTCTGCTTGTATTCCTAATTAGTTGAGGGATATATTTATATAGGAGTCAATTAACCTTTTTCACACTAAAATATATTTGAATGTTTCAAAACTGCATTTAACAATGCTTCCTTAATTATAATGACTGAATAACATGATTTGTTGGTTCTATAGATGCTAATTAGGATTGGAATTAGGGAGTGGAGAAGAACAAAAACATTGATTGTAACGAAGGCTAGTGCGGAGTGTACATTAACGGGGAAGTCCACAATGATATTAATTTGGTTTTAATAAACGCAGAAAAATGAGAGAAACAAAAAGTGGCAACACTTTGACGTATTTTGAGAGCTCCTCTCGAATTTATTCTGTACAGAAAATTTTAGAAACTTTCATTTTCTAAGTTATTGATGACGAAATAGATTTTTCTTTATACAGGGGTTGTAGATAAACATTATTTGCAACAATTTTATTTAGAGTGAATGTATGATCGGAAATTGGAAAAGGGCAGCTATAAATTATTCATTGTTACAATTTTTAGTACAGGGCAAATTGGAGCCGAGCACACAAGATACGTCACAGAGTTGCAATTTGTGTTTGATGGATAGCTCCTTAAAAAAAAGTCATAACTTTTTAATTTTTAATCGATGTGGACCTGTTTCTTCCATTTTCCTGCTTCTATTAAAACCAACTGAATATCAGGGTGGACTTCCCCTGTAACTGCTTTTAAACATTAAGGAATATCCATGATTGCATTGAGCATAATATTCTTCATACCGTATATGCTAATTAGGAGAATGGTTTATTATGAAGAGGGAACAAACATTCGTATTAAAAGCCAATATGTGGAGTAAAATTTTAAAAGATGGTAGCTTCAGATGAAAGATAGGGAGAGGGAGGGAGGGAGTGAGAGAGAGAGAGAGAGAGAGAGAGAAAGGGGGACTGGGTACTAAGGAGAGGATACAAAATGGGAAGATAATACAGGAAGTGGTTTGAGATATAAATTCAAAAACTGAAAATTGGCTCAGAGAACAACATTGTAGGTCCTCGTCGAGGGACCTGGTAATGAGGATTAGTGCCTTACCAAAGGGCACTAGCGCATCGATTTGATTTCGAATCCGGGTCACCGGAGTACGAGACCACTGCTCTACCGACTGAGCTATCGCGCCTCCAGTCGCAGTGAAAATAGGAAACTAGTATACGTACATAATATATAAGAAAATGTCAATAATTCTTAACCTTTGGAAAATGAGATAAAGGTAGAGGAAAGAATAAGAATAAATGAAGTTGGAGGAGAAAAAAACAAATTTTTCGAAAGTAATGAAATTATACAAAGTAGACGAATTTGAAATTTTACAAATAAACAACACATAATAATCATATCCTAACATCGATCGCCCCAAAATGCACTCATACCACAAGTCGACGCTAAGCAAGGAATTATCACAAGTCTTTGCTCCAAGCAGGAAATTCCCTGATTGCACTTCACATCGTCTATCCCGCGCTCACCATAAGTGCTCGAATATGATTGGTCAAAGATATGGAGGAGGTGCGGCTTACACATGATAGGGGCGTTACGCACGGAGAAGGTAAACGAACGGCGGTACGAACGCGAGTAGGAATAAATAGACGATTCTACCTTGTCACTATCATGTGTATGCAGTGCCCTTTGTGTTACATCAATCGTTAATTTTACACGTGGACAGAGTTTTCGGTCGGCTGCCAATACTTTCACAGCCGTGACCGTCGCTTTTATAAACGACGGTTCGCAGAGTTGTCGGAACCTTCCGTCTGGCTAAGATCGTACCAGCTCAGCTTGGGAAGTTATCATCGTTTATTATCATCTACCACAAGGGGAATTGTTCATTCACCATTTTCGATCTTTCGAAGTCACACACACTTGATGGGTGAGTGGTGCTTAGAACAGGATTAACAGGATAAAATATTCAACGGTAGTATTTTGAAACAGGAGGAATTATCACCGGCGAAAGTTTTTACCAAAGTTTGTATCTCAAGGACGTACGTCTCGAATATCACCATCTTCGCAATTGCAAGGTGTGTTTGGAATTGTAATTTTTCCGGCTCATCTTCACATCCTTATGAAGGTTACTGGAAATTTCAAGAATATTTAAAGTCAATATTTGAGGATCTTTGTAAATCAGTATTTGCACAACTTCTGAACCTAGAATATAATCCATTGAAAGTCAACCACGCGACTGTGTTTTCTTATTTGTATTCAACAGGCATAAACGTATTTTAAAGGGTCCAAAGATTATTCAATTTGTGGGAACAACCAGTTGTATTGTGCAACAGTTCATGATATGGATAATAACTACATGCATGGATTCTGCCTTGTGAACGTAAGTGGTTGACTTCCTATTGAACAAAAGGTTTGATTTCGACTGACAGCTGCTCGATACACCATGGTATCAACTTTGTAGGACTTGGTTACCGGGCTTAAATTGACTTATTGAAGGTTACCTTGGATTCCATCGTGCTGTGTCTAAGTTTAAGAAGGTGTTGTTCTCCCCTTTTACTTCGAAACCGGATACAAATTAATGAACCTCGGATCGTCCATAGTTTCATCGAGTTCCCTTTCTAAGAGCGCACAACCCGAGACGGACACAACAACCAGTTGATTCATGCATCTCATGCATCCCTATCATTCTAATCAGTTAATTTCACGAACTCTCAATTTCGAAGAAACAAGTGCTCTTTAATAAGTAGAGTACGTGATCAAATTACGGAGGAAGTAACAATCGAATCAGCGATGCAGTCCACCATTGGGTAGAGACCCCGATATCCGTCTTTGTTCATTCATTCGTATCACCAACACTCTGTAAATGCCATCATAGAGCAAACGAATATAGGAAGATTTCTATTTTGCCAGCATGAAACAAACGATGTATTTCTGGCTCTGAAATAGATATACCACGACCCGAGTCTTAGAAAGGCAGACCATTTTATGCTTTACAAAATAGTATCAACTTCGTCTTCTCGGTAGTAGAGGTTAGTGACCTGACGGTGGCGCTTTTGCAACGTAGAGAAGAAGCGGGCGATGCTTCATACGCTGTTCTGATTCCGCCAAGGTAGAACCTATCGCAAAACTTTTGGGATGGAAACATGGAAAGAATCGGTTTCGTGTTTTTCATCTAACAGTTTAGTTTAATGAGCATCGGTGTCACAAGGAATTATATTGAAATATCGGATGTTACTAGCAGTTATCTATGAAAGAAAGCTGGTCAGATTGATCCATTCAACCGACAGATATAAAATCGCGTCTTGCTTGGTATTTTGAGAAAAGACTCCGAAATTTCATGGAGTTGGTGTTTGATTGTATATGCGTGTTTCTCCCCGGCACACGGCAGAAGACGATATCTTCAAGCTTTATCTCGAAATATCGCTTTGCACAAGGCCTTGGAATGTTTTAACTGTATTTCGCTTCTTTGTTGAGAACGAATCTTTATCAGAAAATATAAATTGATTGATCAAGGAAGTTGTGAGTCTCGCTCTAAGATGGATGCGGTGAGCTATTCTCGGGTAGGAAGTACGGCCTTTCCGATGTCTCCTGGAAACCAATTCAATGTGGCCCTTGGGAACTATAGCGACGGTAATTATACCGATCATGATATCCCACCACTGATGTTCCGGGACTACTTCGAGATGTTCGTGTTGGTGGTGATAGGTATCTGCGGTGTGGTCGGCAACGGGACATTGATATACAGTGTACTAATGAACAAGGACATGAGGAGTGTCCCCAACGTCCTCATAGCCAATGTGGCGGTCGGCGACCTCCTCGTGCTGTCGTTCTCGGTGCCGTTGACCGTCTTATCCTACATCCAGGACGATTTTCCTCTAGGAGCGACCATGTGCAAGGTCCAAGCGTTCATCCCGATTGTTTCTGAAGGTGTCTCTGTGTTCACGTTCACAGCGCTCAGCTTCGACCGTTACAACGCCATCGTCCGCCCCATACAGCGGCGACGCAGCCCCGTTGTCCGTCGCACCTGCGTGGTGGCTGTGTGTATCTGGGTCGTAGCCGTATGCCTTGGGATACCCTCCATGTTTCTTGCCTTCCTCAGCTACGAGATGAAACCCTATGTGCTCTGCTTCATCCTACCCCACTTCACCCTCCAAGCACGCATCCATGAGGTCACCCGTTGCCTTCTCATGTACGTTATCCCACTCACCATTATCACTTGTTATTACTGCCTCATCGCAATCCAGCTCTTTCAAAGTTCCAGGGACATGCCCGGTGAAGGTCACCAGGAGAGCAAGCAGGCAAGGGCTAGGAGACGTCTCGCCAAGGCTGTTCTTGTATTGGTCTTTATCTTTGGTATCTGCTGGTTTCCGCACTTCATGAGAAGGTAAGACCGAATCAGTTTCCTATCGTCTTCAAAATATATCCACTTATTTTTCAAACGCTCAGTCTAGGCAGGAAGTTGTGAGAAGTCACACCTCCCTGGTCTAGAGCAGTTTCGCGCGGTGTCCTTCGCAAATCTTCTGAACATTGAGATACTTTGATATGTTTTAGTGGTGTCACTCTACCTCATTGTTCATAATTATATTGCAGTATACATGATGAACTATTGTTTTATGTCACTTTCCCACTGTACATCTCATTTGACTGATAACTATCTGACATGATCTTTGTAACAAACATTATTATTACAAAGTAAAGACTAATAAAGACTATCTGACCCTTTAGTATCATCCAAAAAACAACTCCATGTTACTACTTATAATGCTTTGTCGAATGGCAGTTTCATGCAGTATCCTTTGCAAATCATTTGACATTGCTGCATTTTGACATTTTTTTAGCGTCCCAAACAACCTAATTTCTTGTAATTACACTTCCAGTATATAGACATGACAGATAAAGCAAATTGTATTTAGGTCAAAGTTACCACTGTGTATATTTTGTCTGAGAACAATACGACACGATCTCTGTGAACAAAAACAAACACTAGTAAAGGCCATCTGAAATTTTGTATCTTCATAGAACAAAATAACGCATTGTTCGAGTGTTTGAGAGTCTTCGAAATTTCGCGTGGTATCTTTTGCACATAATCGTGATAATCGTGATCATTAAACACTTTTAGCGCTACAACTATACCTCGGTATTATTGATTACACTTTCAATCGATGAAATGTATTTTATATCGTGTAAATATCATTGCCCAATATTTGATTAAAAACAAGCCTGGTCTCCCTATAGACAAAGATAGCCAAATATTAGCATTAGCATCACTGAGGGCATTAGTAAAACAATATATACACATCCGCACAGGATACCTTCCTTTGAGATGCTGATGGTAGATGATAAAACGAATTCCAACATGTGTGATGTGTATGACCAGTCAATAGTACTTTCAAATGACCTGTAAGACGTTAGTTAAAACAACATGACTGGTCAGATGACTGCACTCAGCAATAGTTTAATTAGGATCTTTGTCATATTTTAGTCAAGGCTATCTGAATTTGAATGCTAATGACCGGTGAATGGTACTTTCAAATGACCTGTGAGACGTGAGTAAAATAATATGACTGGTCAGATGACTGGTCAGATGACTGGTCAGATGACTGCACTCAGCTAAGTAATATAGTTTGATTAGGATCCATGTCATATATTAGTAAAGGCTATCTGAATTTTTGTAACATGATAGTGTCTGGGGACGAATTGCAAAGTGAACATGGTGAACGTACACCCGTTGCGTATTTTTCCCCCTGGTATAAGCTAACTTCATAAAATCATGAACTCATGCAAGATTTATAGTTTAAACAATCCTTGAACATGATTTATTGATATTACACAAAAGGTCATTTAATGTAAATCCCTAGCATACATTGGAATATATTGGTTCCATTATGTTTCCAATGTATTGATGGATAAATGGATTAAGAGCTACAACCTTCCCAGTATTCATCTGTAATGTCGACAATTGCTATAGAGTAATGCATTGAATGATAACCTTTTCCCCCCGGATAAAAAATATGTGGACATCGCTTGTCAGAAACATGTTCCTATTTAATCAGACAACCTCACAAATATGCAACATAATTGATATCGAAAAGTTTCTACCCTATGTAAATCAGTGTTTTTTTTCAATCTGATGTGAGTCTGTTTTCGTTTTCGCTCACTGAAGTGATGTTTTCCTTACAGCACGATTTTTCCACATTATCAATGTTTTCACTGATTAAAACAATTAACGATAGTCATACTCATAACCACCTATCATTACCCATACTATATTCAATTCGTTGTCCTCGTATTCTCAATTAAATAAATATTGTACGTAACTCGAAGTGACAGTTCGACGAAGCTATATGCTTGTACCAGACATGCGAACGCAATATTGATATATGAACATAATATGGTACGTTCAAACGCAATGTCGTATGGTGAACCTTATGATATACCTTGATTTTATAGTCCTTGATATTCATAATCCTTGGCCCAACGAAGTTGAGTTCAGCTTTATATATATCCCTTTATGACTCGAACGTAATTGGATTAAATTAAATGTTCGGAAAAAAGCAAAATGTTCATTTGTGACGTGTAAGCTAATTATAAAATGAATTTTGAACTATTTATTGTTAGTTTTAAATTTCACGTGCTGAATTACGTTGTGATAAAAGGGCACAGTGAGAGACAGATCAAAAAGGAGAGAGAGAGAGATAAACATGACTAGAAAGAAAGAGAGAGAGGGAGAGAGAGAGAGAGATAGGGAGAGAGAGAGAGAGAAAGAAAGAGAGAGAGAGGGGGAGAGGGGTGGGGGTCTAGACAGCCGTATAATGAAGGAGGCAGTAAACGAAGCATGTTTTTTTAATGTAAAGAAAGCATTTGAATGGAAAAGAAAAGTCAAGCGATGCAATTTGCATTCCATAATGCTCCAGCTTGCATTACATTTTCTGGCCGACTAACTACTGTAATTATATTTGGTTTTAATCACATTCGATTCGATTCCATTTTTAATGATTACAGCGACGTTAAATGACCTTGGACGTCCAATTCCGTTGTTCCACTTAAGCTAGTCAATGATGCTTGCTGTAGTGTTTATTTTAGTTATAACGCCCATACTGGCTGTACCCATCAGATATCGAATGCCTATTACCGTTATAATTTCCATCCATGCATAAAAAACCGTTAACATAAGCTATGGTGTCGTAGAAAAGTACACTTTGGAAAGGTTAAGAGTATACCCAACATGAAAATGTATCCAAATTATAATTATAACATTGAATAATTAAACATCACCGCCTTTGAACATGTCAAGCATTCTCATAAATCACATGGCAAATGTGATATAACTCATGATCCATCCATGCATAAGAACCGTTAACATGAGCTATGGTGTCGTGGAAAAGTACACTTTAGAAAGGTTAAGAGTACCCAACATGAAATTATATCCAAATAATAATTATAACATTGAATAATTAAACATCACCGCCTTTGAACATGTCAAGCATTCTCATAAATCGCATGCCAAAAGTGATATAACTCATGATACATCCATGCATATAGAACCGTTAACATAAGCTATGGTGTCGAAGAAAAGTCACTTTAGAAAGGTTGAGAGTACCCAACATGAAATTGTATCCAAAAGATAATTATAACATTGAATAATTAAACATCATCGGCCTTGAACATGTCGAGCATTCTCGTAAATCACATGGCAAATATGATATACCTCATACTGTAGGCTTACCTCATACCTCAACCACAATGAATCCAAAATCTATACCGATTTGGGGCATTTGGGGGTAAAAATTGCTCGGTCTGTCGTCGGTGCGATTTGCATTCATTAGGGACTTTTAGATTTGCACGTCGACATGGTGGACTGCTACGTGTGACGTCCTTTTAGGCACTGGCAGTGCCTTAAAAGGGACGTGACATTGCCTTAAAAGGACGTCACACGTCGACGTGCAAATCTAAAAGTCCCTATTGGTGTGACTGGGCTTTATGATGACCAACACTAGACCGGAAAAACCATTACATTACCCCCGAATGGACAAATAATGTTCGTCTTGAAGTCGGTGTGGAATCGGTTTGGCGGTGTGACTGAGGTTTTACACCACCAACCGACTCATCAATGACACAAATAGACGTGTCCATTCGGGGGTGAAGATTTGTTGTGCTCGGTCTGGTGTAAATCTCGTTGGTGTCAGAGGGGTATCCTACCACGAATGATTCAAAACCTGTCGCTTTGTAATCGGTTTGGTGAAGTGACCGATACCTAGACACATTAACTATACAGGTATCAGACTTGCCAGACCGACTACAAATCGAGAAAAAAACCTCATTAAAATTCGTCGCCTAAAAAATGTTGATTTCCTAGCTGTAAACAATAAAGTGAACACGTGACTATCCCACTGTCTACTATATCAATTACAATATTTTTGCCACGCATGAATAAAAGAGTAGGCCATATAGGTGACATGTCAGGAGACACTTGATACTGCTTGCAATGGGTCTAGCCATACTACATAGACTGGTCGTTGCATTGTGTAGTTCCTTGTGAACTTGCATTTACGCGGGTTGAGTGGTTATTAGAAATAGAAGCATTTGATGAAAGTTTCGAGGAAGGTGAAATTTGTTATTGTATGCCTGAATTAGTTGCTTAGAGTACTTGGAAACCGAAGCGATTATTTTTGTATTCATTCAATAAATGTTCTTAACACACAAATGCTCTTTTTTATTACAAACTTCTTGTACATCCCAGCACACACAATAATATTGTGTACCTTTGTCAGAACAAATTTTGAAAATAATTATCAATCTACATGCGGAGTCATACAAGTTAATTCTTGGCCCTTGTGGCAGATTATTATTACGGTAGATAATTATCCAATAAAGTCTACTACTATTCACTACTACCACTACAAATTCTACTACTACCATTGTTACTACCACTCCTACTACTATACTACTACTATTACTACTACTACTACTACTACTACTACTACTACTACTACTACTTCTACTACTACTACTACTACTACTACTACTACTACTACTACTACTACGATTACCATAACTACTACTATCACAGAGGGTATCAGGCGCGGATCTACGGGGGGGGGGGGTTAGGGGGTTTAAACCCCCCCTTGGGCGGCCCAAAAAAAACAACAACCAAAAAAAAGGGAAAAAAAAGAAGAAAAAAAAGAAAAAAGAAAGGAAAAAGAACGCACGCTGGAGAGAAACCCTTTCAAGTGCAAATATTGTGAGAAGATATTCAACTCATCTGGTAACTTAACCAAACACATGATAACTCTGGATATAACTGTGTATTTAACTGTTACTTGATTTAAAAAGACGTTATCATGCACTGCTTTTTATGGTCTCCATTGTGTTAATAGATGCCAGGAAAACATCACTTACGGGGTTCAAATAAACACCCCCCAAAAAATCGGCTCGCCGCTTTGCGGCTCGTGGACGATGCTCCGCATCGTCATTATTTTGGTCAACCCCCCCCCCCCTTAGCAAAAAGCTAGATCCGCCCCTGGGTATGACTGATTATGTAAGAAAATAAATAAGGGTGAAAACAATATTTATACGCACGTTACTTGAAAATTAATCCTTAATTTTCCTAAAAGAAAATCTAAAACTATGAAAAGCGACAGGTGCAGTGGATAAAGACTCCTCTAATTCAAAGTTAATCACCACTTTGACATAATCATCACGCACAGTGGATATTAATGTTTTTCGAATGCCAATTTAATTGTACATACGTGTTGAAAAATAGATAAGGGTGAAAATAATATTTACACGCACGTTACTTGAAATTCGATCATCCCTGATTTTCCTATTAAAGACAAAATGTAAAACTATGAAAAGCGACAGGTGTAGTGAATATAGACCCCTATAAGCCAAAGTTAATCGCCATTTTGACAAATTCATCACGCACAGTGGGATATTAATGTTTTTCTAATGACAATTTAATTGTACATTCGTGTTGAAATTGTAGTAACTCACATCTTTCCTCGACATACGGACTTAAAATAATGATTGATTGAACTGGGCCTGTGTTAACTATTTGATCCGACTGTCATCTCGCATGGCCGTGTCGGGTAGATCCACTTGATATCACGAGCCGCCTATCCGGACATAACAACATCTCGGTTTCAGAAATGGAGTATTATATATAGAGAGGGGAAGAGAGAGGGTGAGGGGAAGAGAGAGAGAGAGAGAGAGCGAGGGAAGAGGGAGGAACGGAGTGAGAACTGAAGTTTAGGAAAGGGAAAGAGGGAGAGAGAGAGAGAGAGAGAGAGAGAGGAGAGAGAGAAGCAATGCCTCTGGGTAAAGGGAACAAGGATAGTGGGTGAGAGAGAAAAAAAGGACGGTAGATAGAGGGAGAGGGGGAGAGAGAGAGAGAGAGAGAGATAGAGGGGAGGGAGGGTTAGGGAGGGTGTTAGTATGTTAAATCGCAAATACACAGTCATGAATGTGCTAACATGGCAATAGGGTACCTCCGAATGATGAAGGTCGACATGTAGGCGAATGCTATTTTATACAACGCATTACAAAAAAGTATATTACGAGTTTACTGTGCTTTTTAATCTCGTTCCGAATCACTGTATGGTATAAGTATTCAACCACATATCTCCCTCATATCCCATATGGCTTGGACGTCTGGGAATGTACTTACACCACACTCATCAACCATATTTGATAAAAAAAAAATAAGCAAACAACAGTTTTGAACAATCACGAGTTGTGGTTTTATGAAACCGAAATTTTTTAACATGATGCCATAAGCTGTTTACGTATTATAATTCTGGTTTATACCTGAAGAGTTATCATACATGAGTGTTTTTCCCCTTTTTACAATAAGGTAAACATAATTATGGAAAGAAATACCAACAGAAGCGAGAACGTCGCGAGGCTTTCAATTGACAACGTCAATTCTGCCAGCTCTGTATACCACCGGGGTTACTAATAAATCAGTTGCCGGCCTACATACCAACTAATTAATCAACTCAAAGTTCACTCAATCCCACTTAATTTTAGACATAATTATTTTATTGCCAATGCCACGAGTAAAACAGGTATTGACGCACTTCTATGCAAGGCCGTTACATTAAAAAGGAATAAACCATCACCCTTGAATTAATATCTATTTTGATCATATTTTATTGTTTTATTGTTGTCATCTTTTTCTTTAGTTTCCCATACATCTACACACCTTACCTACAGCAACTAAACATCTTCGTGCATCCATTGTACCATGTCTCTCTCTCTCTCTCTCTCTCTTAGATTGTTATCTCTCCATCACTCGCTCTCACCATCTCCAGACATGTCCTGCCCTTTTCATTTCCTTCTCATGATCTCCCAATCCTCTCTCACTTTAACCTATCTCTCTCTCTCTCTCTCTCTCGACGTCTTTCTCCGACGCTCATTCTGTCTCACCCCTTTTGCTCTCTCTCTCTATCTCTCTCTCTCTCTCTCTCTCAATGTCTCTATCTCTCTCTCTCTCTCTCTCTCTCAATCTCTCTCTCTCTCTATCTCTCTCTCTCAATCTCTCAATCTCTCTCGCTCTCTCTCTCTCTCTCTCTCTCTCCCTCTCTCTCTCTCCTTCGTCTGCCCAAGTCCAACCCCCCTTGACCTTCCTGAAAATATCAATCTCAGATAAGATGTGAAATCAATATGCAATTGAAAATCACTTTCCTAGGTAAGAAGCGTATAACATGACAGTTTAACAAGCTCGAAGGCGACATGATCATACCAAATGTTCGTAATTGTTTGTAATGGCCGCAGAATTAATGGCAAATAAAGTGAGAGAAAATAAGGAAATCAAAGGTCTAGATATTGATGATAAAGGTATTGATCTGAAATTGCTGCAATATGCAGATGACACCTTATTTTATGTATCTGATATAAATTCTTTTGAAAATATTTTAATCGAATTAGAGGTTTTTGGCAAAG